>CM017556.1:46643135-46730635 GCA_007844125.1 Sinonovacula constricta
AAATGTCTATATGATAGATTCCCAGACATGGGAAACAACCTAACACCACCACATAAATTGGAATGAGCATTAGTGTCCCTTTTGAGTCAAATTTTCTTGCAGAACGTGTTAGGATGGAAATAGATTTTAAGTTTCCCAATTTATCACGGTTTCGAGTTCATATGCGTAATAATTTAATCACGAAGTTCGTAGGCCTGAGTGATTAAAGATACGCATCTGAACGAAATACATTCAATACACTATATGTACATTTGTTGTCACCTCATACAGGTATTTATAAACAAAAAGTTAATTGTAAAACAATTTACTTAGAGCAATTGAGTTAATTTAGTTGCTTTTGATTTAATTTCATTTGAAACATAGTTAAAACACGTTTACAATGACACCGATGCTTGCAGTTTACGATTTAGACAGCCAAATAATTTGTACATAAAGGATTTATAATATAACATATTTGCGAAAAGTCGCGACGAGTTTATTCAGAATTGATGGATGTGCAAGTAACTCCAAAACAGATCGACAGTGTTCATTGAGACGTAAAGTAGACTGATCAATATAAAACTTGTGTGCTCCAAGGCATACGTAAGCGACGTGTGTGTTTGTTTTAACTATAGAGGACTTCTAATGTTTATGGCGTTGACAGCACAATCGATTGTATATTCTTTGATTTACAATTTATTTTATTTGTACAGTTTTTGGTCGCAATGGTATATCATTCTTTTAATATAATATACATGTCATTGTACTTTTTTAAAATGTTTTGCGATTGCTTTACAGTTAAAAGTGCAGCGCCAATCTCGTTTTGTGTCACATTCATATTTAAAGTAAGCTGTATCTAGCTTAATCACAAACGAGAGTGTGCCCACATCTACATTGTCTCAACAGTAACCTGGTCTAAACATTGGAGTCAATAAGGTCACAGACGATCTATGCTTGGACCCTGTTCATATCTTGTATGTGTAGTATTAGAAAAAAAATCCAAAAAGCCCTACATAATAAAACCATGTTCTCTTAAACTTTGTTAAGTACCAAATGCTTAAATAGCTGTGTTTTTGTAAGTGTCCTTTTAAAGGTTATGTTAATGTAAAACAATTCAATTCTCGAAATAAAAATAAGTCAATGCAAATAATGACGATCCTTTCGCTAGTATAGTCATAGAAATCCACACGAATTCGATACAACGTATTAAAAACGACCAGTTTCCTTAAATATTTAGGCGTTGTTTTTGTTTGATACATTTAGCAGACGCAAAGTTGATGAAAAAATATAGAAAAAATGAGCATTGACATGAACATTTGTATAAACAGACAACGTGTTATTTTTTTTTAATCAGAGTCATATTAGTTTTTGAACATTTTAATGAGAATGTACTTTGGCATATTTCTTTTTAACTTCGATGATAATCAGTGCTAAATTCAGCAAAACCACATATTTACATTTTTGCAACAATCACTATTTAAATGTAAGGTTTATTTTTCATTCCCACGTGTGATATAGGAAGGTCATCTTATTTTGATGTTTGTGTGTGTGTGTTCGTTCTCCTCTGTTACATCTGGAAGAAAACTGTTTGGAATCTGAGAGTTGAACGTTGCAATGCTGCCCAAAAGATTGCAGATGTTGAAGAATATATTGTTTTAATATTTGTCTTGTTTTTATACACGACTCATACTTCAACTTCTATTTTAATGCTAATTATAATCTGTTTCAAAGTATGCAATACATAGTTAATCGGGTTTAAACTGTATAAATAAATGACAGCGCAAATATTATAAGTAATGGTAAATATAATACAATAGACCATACATGAAATGTATTCTGCGTGCAATTTAGATTTGCAAATGTATATAAAATATTCATCTTACCAGAGAAAGTGATATCCCACTAGCAAGTTTGGATATTCTGCCACAGTTTTTCGATAGTTATTGAATATAAACCTAGTTCGACACCAATTTAATGTTTGGCCGAGATATAGATTTGGAGTTTGAAAACTATATTAAATATTGTTAAAATAACTGCAATCTCATTAAAATCAGCTCCAGTATTACGCGTAATAGGATCTGATGACTTCCCATTACGGGTCACCTCAAATTGACCTTTTCAGTAGCCAATGAAATTCTCGGCAACAAAATCTTGTGGTATACTGCGAGCAACGTTCTACACGCTATACAATTTTAATGGTAAAGGGTCGCGTTTAACTCGTGATTGCATGCAATCAACACACATTCTTAAACTTAACTTTACATATTTCAAAAGAGACATATATAACCTCTACAAATATGTATAAACCATCCAACAAAAAGAAGTTTTGAACAAGAAATCCTTATTTTAGTAACACTGGTAAATACATTCACAACTCGCTCGCTGCAATTGTCATGGCGGATAACGAAAGCGTTTTCGCAGTGGGTTGCTTTGAAAATCCTTTCGTATTCTACTTAAAAATGGAATTATGAAATGTTATGGTAGATACCGATAGATAAATTGTTGATTGAACAAAATGTGTAAAAATTAATGCATGCCAATAGAAAGGATGGCTGATTCAGCGGTTTAAAAAGTGGTATGTGTTGACTGCTGTATCGGGAAGGATTCTATAGTAGTTTTGAAAGGAGCGATTGCATTGGTCGAAATACGGGCACTTGTCTATGCATATTCAATTACACAAAGGTCATTTTGACACGACCTCTTATGCGATGTAGTCAGATCCTAATCACGGACAGTAGATGAGGGAAATTAGGATATGGTTTTAATGAGATTGAAATAACTGAGACTTGTTTGTGAAAGGCTTTAGCAAAATTTCTATATTGAGCTTACACTGGACTCGAATATCATAACATATACAATACAACCTTTATTGACATATCAGCACATTCATGTGCCATTGGTCATACACTGTATCAATGTAAACTGGTCAATTGCATATAAAACGATCCACAATAGTATATACTGATAGCTTTAATCTTACATACCGATTATTGATACAGTCAGAATATATGCATTCTACCATCATTTAAGAAATTGAATTGAAACATTATTAATACACATTATCAAAACCTTACTACCTTAAAAAAATCATCACATGTGTGGTATATACCTTAAATTAATACAACTTCAATCAATAATTTCTGGTATTATATAGCAAAAATTGCGATATAGAATCGGTATTTTGACGCACGTACAGATGTTACTAACAAAGCCTATTCAATATATACACTTTTTTTTTCTCCATAAATCCAATAAAACATTTTATACAGACAATGTACATGTCATGCACATTGTTAAGTAACAAGGAAATGAAATATAAGCTTGCTACTAGACATTTATCTAGGTATATGTATTATTTTTAAATTGCAATGTTCAGTATTAATGACATCTTGTAAGTATATTTTGTTCATTCATTTAAAACAAAAAGCACATTTTTTAAATTACGAATCAGCTAAATCTGTTTCAACATTTTCTCTTATCCCCATTGCTTCTTTAATAAATTTTGCCAAATTAGTCATAGCTTTCACATTTTTACTACTCATGATAGAAACAAACTTTAAAACACTTGTTGTAATATTATACTTTTGTCTGATGTTTCAACATTTATCGCACCAAAGTCTAGGAGTGCCAATAAATCTGCCGACCTCTATTTCTAATTTATGCGAACCTAAACAAAATCTCGCGAATAATTGTCTCCAAAAAGTGTTAGAAATGGACTGTAGATATTTTTCGAACTCAAAGACCATTTTGAACTGCTTATAATATTCCAATCGTATTTGCTTATTTATCGTATCATGCCATTCTTAAACGAACTGATCCGTTAGTCTTTGATTCAGTAACGATAAAGGTAAACAATTTTGTTCAAAATAATTATTAAAATCACAACTCAGTTTTTAATGGCGGACTTTAGATATGATAACCAGAACATGTAATTCGTATTCTGTAAGCTGTTGACACTGTCACATTGTTCTTAGAAAATTTAAAAACAAATTAGAGAATTTCTATCACTTATAATCTTTTTGAAATAACGCAATGACCGTCCTTTGCAAATAATTTGAAAGAGTAAAATGGCCTTTTTTTCCTAGTACGGGCTTATTTGCCGTTTGATACTTCACACCTAGAACATATTGACAGAATCTATGATGAATTTTAACCAACTTCTTTGTAGTTGTACCCCCCCCCCCCCCCCAAAGTTCAGAACCATATAACCAAATTAAAATGACAAGTGAGTCAAAGAGGTAAATTTGTGTCTTTACATCGAGATTTACACGGCTAAATATAGACATGAGACTTATATAGGCTTTAAGGGGGTGATTGTTAAGACATTTGACAGCTCGAGATAAGTTGCCAGCATAATATAAGTGTATTCCTAGATAACAGAATTCAACGACTTCAATACTTCACTTTTGATTAACCACGGACATTTATTTTAAGACCCCATTTTGATGAGTTAGTGGGTAATGAATTAAACAAATGTTGTAGACCGTCAGGGCTAGTTGAAAATAATGCAATGCGAAAAGTAGCATATGTACTGATAGGAAGTTAATATCTGATATCTGTAGGTGATCGTGATTTATTAAATTCTTTACGTCATTGATAAAGAGAATAACATTGGGCGTTCGTGGTCTAGTGGTTAAGACGTCGGACTCCGGATCGGAGGGTCCCGGGTTCGAACCCCGAAACTGACCACGTGATGTTAGTCCTTGAGCAAGACTATTTACTGCACATTGCTCCAGGTATTCAGTACCTGAGTACTGGTTCTACCCAGGAAGTGGACAGTCGAGAGGGATTAATATAAGTTTAAAGAACTTGTTTCCCAATCGACTATAAATAAATAGGTTTAAACTAAATAAATAGGTTTAAACTAAAGAGAATAAAGCGTAGAGGAGATAGCGGTTCACCTTGTTTGACCCCTACTCTGATATCAAAAAGGTCAGAGTGTGACATATCTAAAGGGCTTTCAATAAAAGCTTTAACGTTTTCATAAATACTTTTAATTACTTTTACCATGTTGCAACTTAACCCAGATTCTATAAGTTTAATCCACAGTGCATCATATACTACATGTACACTATCAAATGCTTTTTCGTAATCTATAAAGGCACTGTAAAGATTCGATTTTAGAGAAATTATATTTTGGATGATAGTGTGTAATATACAGATACAGTCTGAAGTACTTCGACTATTTCAAAATCCAAACTATGCACCATTAAATTTACTATTCTTTGTATTGCGTTTTATACTATTGTACATGGACCGTACATTCAGAAAATGTCTCATGTTCTCTTCTGTAGGTTCATTTTTATTCATACGTTTGACGTATTAAAACTGTTTTTACTTAGTTGACAATCTTTATTAAACCACATAGATCGTTTAGGGTGTTCAAAATGTATATTACTTACAGTTTTGCCGTTTATAGTAAATATCTCGTATAAAACCTTATAACTCATTTATGCATGTATTAATATCTGAACTGCCATCCATTAAGTTGTGTACAGCGGTATAAACGTTTATGTTTATTTGCAAGATTTGCAGATCCTCGGAATTTTCGCCATTCCAAACAATGTTGTCATAATAACTCGTATTTAAATGACTTAGAGTAATATTTTCAAATGTCATATGAAATTTAATAAGAATTCAGATGAATAATCATGTATGGACAAAAACATGAGTTTGGAAAACGTTTCATAATCAGTCGATACAAAGTCAACAACACTTGCTGCAAAACGGTTGTTAAAAAGATTGTAACATGTAAAAATGCCAGGCCCTTATCGTCCATTTACAATAAAAACATCATTTTCTTTACATAACTGTAAAAGCTTGTTACCAAAGATATTAACAGTGTAATCTAACGACAATTTTGGTGGTAAATCGGCATAATTCAAACTATTCTCGGGCATGTCAACAAACATCTCAAAATTGGTGTTTAACATTAAATCAGAGCGTAATCCTACCCCGAGTTAAAGTCGCCGGTTAAGATAATACTTCCTTGTGTATTGTTTGTTCAAACATCAGCTGACATCGTATTCATACAACGGTGACGTAACAGATTTGTAAGTGGACGATTTTGCTGAGGGTATATAACAGCATGCTATATAAACATCATTTTCACAACGAAACACTGTTGTTTTCTAAGTAAGCCACGAAGTACCATTGACGTTGTACTTATAAGATCAATGCCATTTACCATTCATTTCTTATAATACACAACTATGCCGCTGCTGGATCGTTTTGCCTTACAGTTACATGTAGGCCTTGGGCAGGAAATCGCGATATAATTATCAATATTTACATTCCTAGTTTATACATGCCATGTTTCCGTACATATAATTATGTCGTAGTGGGCAAGATAACTTAAAAAGTCAGTCATTTAGCTTTGATGAGGGTCCTTGAACATTCCAGATAAGAAACTTAAGCTGCTACGAGTTGGGTCCCTAGCTGCCCCTCATGTGTCCTACAGTTGGCCCAGTCCCTATTGATGCCGAATTTGTAAACCGTGCATCGTAAGGTGGCCCGGGCATATCATGTACCGGACCGGGTGAAGGATTGTCGTGGGTGTATTTTACTGTCAATGTACAGAGCGTCTTATGCTAGCGTAGCCTGCTTGCCATTCTGCCGTGCTTGGATTAAGTATAGGACGAGCTTGACTGGAGATCTACAATGCTTTCTGACAGGATTGAGTTTTCACTTTTCAGTTGGGTCATGCATTCAGTTTTAATTCATCACAAGTGTCGGAGTCGAAAGACCTACTCCTTTCAAAATCTTCATTTTTTTATCGTAATCATGTTGTTTTACCTCTAGAAATAAATTTTGACTAAACTATTGTGACTTTTTGCGCTACATTGATGACACTATTTTCAATTTGATCAAGCGTGTTAATGAAGATCGTAGCAAACCAATACAAACACGAGCAGCTAAGCATAAGAAGGCACTACTCCTAAAACGTTATGCTTCCAAAAAGACGGCACACAACAACGAGAACAATACAGATCGTGGTGTAAGGTCCTATAGCAGTTGACAACACACTCGACAATTGCTAAAACCAGGGCTAAAATTCCATTATTGGCGTGTACTCAGATGCTGTTTAGTCAGCAACAACTTAAATAATTTATCTTTGGAAACAAAAGTTCTATTTGTGATGTACTAAAATGTTTGCTATATGAACATGGATTAATTTAATAAAAAGCTTAAAACAATATTTTATGTACTTATAAAAGACGAGAGGTGAGAATGAACTCTCGACAGGAGCAAACATAAACAGTATTTTAGGAATTAAGTTTCAAAACATATTTAGATAAGAAAATATATTGATTCTGGAAAAGCACTAACTTACAGATAAGAATAAAGATAAGAATAGAGACCGGTACACGGCACAGACCTGATCTGGTACCATTGCTAGAATGGTAATGTGTTAGCTATAATGATCTGGAGGACAAGTTTATTCTTGAATGCAAACAACGTAACAAAATACTTTTGAATAATCATAAAATTCCAAACTTCATTGACTTGTTGGAGAAGCTTTGAAAGTCAATTGTATTTTTACTTTAATTAATAATTCGATATAAGCAAATATAAATGAAAGTGTAAAAAAATATAACATTGACCACACTCCGTTAAAGTATTTAGCTATTCAATTTTCCTAAAAAGTTCACAATTTACAAATCTAGTATTTTATAAACATTATTGTCAGTGTATACATTTGCTTTACATGTCATATATTTAAAAACACAAAGCAGCAAGTGCTTGATTGATTGTATACGTAAAATATTTTTTAGTTTTAATGATGTTATAAGCATATTGAAGATATCTGTTAGTATCTAGAATACATTTGAGCAACTCTAAATTTAATCCCCATTGGGAGTTGGTACTTGGTGATAAAATCATATTTGTCTGCTATCATTGTATATGGTTACAGATGTTCAACTTCAGGGCTCAACTTTAGTTTCAACTTTAGGGTTCAACATCAGGGTCCAGTAGTTTAAAAACATTTCTGTCAGACCATGATGGATTCAACTCAATACTGTCAACTTCATTAAAAGCGTGGTGCTCGGCACAATGATATTCAAACTGTCGGAACAATTTGGTATTCTAGTCTAATAAAAAGGTTAATTAGAGAACAGGTGCAACTTTGTCTCTCTTTTATTTGGTGGTTAACCTTGCTGACAGTTGGTACCTTACAGTACTTGGATCAACCTTGCACTGCCTGACTGTTTACCTTTATAACTGTGATCATAAACCAAATTGGGCCGATTAGCTTTGATGATCTAGTAAATGTTCATGGTGAAGTTTACTCAGCTTCTTTGATCTCTATATGGTCGACAAGAGTTTTCCTGGAACTTATGTGAGAAATATCAGTACAGTAGTTTTATAATTAGGGCTGGCACCAGGCCTGCAATTCTCTATTGGAATTGTAGGAGATGTTGAGATTTGTATTTAACATTTGCAAAGACTTTTTATGGCTACCCACCTTTGTAGCCTCCTTCTTCAAGCTGTAATTTGTTGTTGTTGTTATTGTTGTTGTTGTTGTTTTTGTTGTATACTCGGCACAAGTAATCTTATTGTGTAAGAAAGGAAAGATGGAAAGATAGTACTGGGGGAAAAACTTTTTTAATAAATAAACAAAGCCTAGAAAGTATGGCGAAAGCGACGGTGTATTTTATTATGTCTCAACTTGTCTCAACAATTTTACATTTTCCAAATTCTAAATATCACATTTGTAAATAATACTTTGATTAAAGTAGTGTAATGTTATTGGAATAAAATACAAAACATTTACATTCAACATAAAGTTAATGTTTTATTTCTTAATTGAAAGATATATAAATTGTATATTTTAAAGAAACGGAACGTCTACTCTACCGTTATGACTTATGAATATTATTATTTATTTATGAAGTCAAATTCATGCCTATGTATACCCCTTTTATGCATGGTACCTATCATAATAATGGTCCAGCAAAGTAAACTGAAATTGGACTCAAAAACCTGATGTCATGCATACATGTTAGACATTTCATAGTTAAGCGATGCCTTAACAATTAGATGTATACCTGCTGAAGATGTATCTACATAAAAGTCTGATGTTTTTAACATCCACAAATAAAGCTTTGCTGTCGTGACATACATTGTAAAGTTTAAGTATCTCATTGTCAGCATCGACATTTAACCACAATTTTTTTGACATGTTGCACTACGTTTTGAAAGTTTTCATCTTTATAAGTTATTGTCGTATGCAAGATTCCAACCACTTTTGTAAGTAGGTCGCCCAGTCAACCTCTTTGATATCGGCCCCAAATGTCTGAAAATACACATTGACATTATGTTAAATCCATACTTTAAATCGGTTACAGTCTGTATAAATTGGTAATTAATCGTTAACCAGAGCAAGAAACGATGACCTGACAGTTGTTGGCTCAGATCCCGGTAAGGATTTTTAATTTGTCATTATTGTATTCTTAAATAGTATTATAATAAGTTTTCATTTATAAAAAGTCTCATAATCTTTAATCATTTTAGAAATATCGTATGAACCAAAAGAGAAAAAACAAGTTACCAAACTGAAACCGCGTGCTACATAGCCGAGTAATTAATGGCATGAAATACACAATATAATGTAATTCAATTCGACATGAATTGCTTCAAGAATTATACCAAAATGAGCGTTCTACCTGCCTTGCGTAATATTGATATCCTTAATCCGTCAAATTCAACAAAACTATGACATAAGATCTTGGTATGTATGTTAGTAAACATTACAAAAATACAAACATATACCATGACTCAATGGTGAAGTCGAAAGAGTATTGGAATGCCATACAAGAGGTTACAGTAAGATTAATGCCAGAATTTTTTACTCTTTATTTTTATTACATTTTGGAATTGGTCTACTTTTAAGTGGCTATCATGTTTACAGTTTCTGTTATACGTTTGAAAGTTTGACTCTTAAACCACAATCCATTTAAACAGTGAGCTTACCAGTATCATTGTCGCATTAATATCAGCATCATGATTAGAAGTATGATTGATCTTTCAATTATAATTGATAACTTCATTTACCATGGTAAATATTCGTAAGAAAACATAACTTTTTTTTTGTTTTTGTTCTATTTTCACCGGGAAAACTGCAAAATGCTTTCTTAACTGCTATATATTACATAGAATACATCATATAATACCACAGCGAGTCGCAGTATTTTATACTTCGTTAATCAGTCGTGATATTAAGCTTAATAAGGTGAGCAACTGACCAGCGCTGACGTTTTAAGACCGTGCCAAATCTGAACTAGGATCAAATCAATTACAACTAGTGTTTTACAGCAAGATGGATTATTGCGAATGATAAAACCCTATTTAAATACATTTCTTAATCATATGACCTTTTGATCTTCCCTAGAGAGGATTGAATTCAGCTTCATAATGTGCCCATCCTCTCGTCTTTGGTTTCGAAAGGTCGTATGTTTTAAGATTCCGAACTGTTTCAGCTGCAGGAACAATTGTTTCACTTTCCTTAAAGATAGAAAAAAACATAAATAAATAATATTAATAAAATTATGTTCATTATTACAAGTATAGCAATGTTTCACTAATATTGTTGTTTTTATAACTGTTTTACTAAAAGTATATCACCTGATAAAATTAAATTATTAAAAAGTATAGGTACACTCGAAAATAACATCAAACTGGTTTTCATTGTTTCCTTTTATTGAAACTGTCTTTATAATGTGTTTGTATGCGTTTCCTACTTGAAAATACTTACGATTCATATTATCATTACTGTCACTTAAAGTACGTCAGGGCGTTAAAATGCTATGAATGAAACATTGTCACTTAAAGATGATAGCTTCATTGAAATTAATCATTTTACAAACGAGGCAAGACTTTCGTTTACCTTGGTTTGTGGCCATTTATGAAAGAGAGACTGTCATCTATCACGCATTGTGGCAATCGCCGAAACAGTAACAGCAGATTAAACTGTAATCTGTAAACAAGGTTAGATAAAGCAAAAGCGTTAACAACTGATACGCAACAGAAATCCTTATGAACGATTTTCTATGTGGTTCTTTACATTTTTTTCAATTTTGTCTTAATTTCGCACATAAAACGCCACGGCCTTTTACCAAATTGCCCTGGAATTCAACTGATGATTAGCTGAACTGGTATTAATATGGTATTTTATGCTAAAATCGCAATCTTTGCATTGTCCATACAAAATATGTCAAAAAGACCACTTAAACTAATGCACGTGGACGTTTAACCTGTTTAAGTTTAACCTACAGACCGTGCGCTGCGTGATTGAAACATAAGAAAAAAAGCCTGAGAAAAAAGTTATACAAGTACATACGTGCTGCTACAGATTTTTAGTCTGTACTTTGACTTCTCTTTGTTTTCGTAGTAGTCGTTGACGATATTCACTGCAATACAGCAAAGCACACTACAGGTTTTACCAATGCCCTGCCATAAAATTAAACATATATTTGGAATTAGCTTTTTAAATAGATAAACATCATTTGCAACTTGATAATTTTATTATTTTAGTAGTAAATGTTGTGTTTTGACAAAAGTAATTTAACAGTTCTCACGGTTTATATCGTCGCATGTCATGAATTATCTACTGTTAAGTTTCTGTATCCTTCGGATACGAACGTTCATTTAATTGAACAATTTAGCCTGTACGAAAAAGAACACTTTATTTCCTGCATAATTCATGATAAAAATTGAACAGCAATACCGAAATCCCGGTTAGTGATTTTGTTTTTGTTCGTTGATTGTATATTAATCACTAGCGGTCCATAGTGTTCATGATCTAGTTCTTGTCCGGTCCCAATTAACCAGGCACTCGTGATGATGCTATTAACAACGTGATCAATCGGAACTAATTCCAGCTCTACATCCGGGTGAGCTGGGAAGTACGGCAACATGTGGTTGGCCAGCTTAAAGAAGGATGAGAAACACTAAAATAAGAAATATCTTTGACTTGAATAATGTTGATTTACAAAAGGGTACGGTGTTGTATAAAATACATGTTTCGACAGTATTTGCTTTGTAATGGGAAGCTTTCTTTAGCATCAACAATCGTCATGTAGAACTAACACTATACTTCCATACAAACATTCCTTGAATGAAAACTATGTGTTGCTCCGACAAGGAAAATCATTTTAAAATATTTTTTGCAAAAAGGTAATTTTCAAGTTAACTTCTTATACCATCATGACGATGCCATTGTACGCAGCAAAACCAAATGTCCAGCAAGGGAAAGGTTCCCATAGAGACGGTGTGATCATGCACGGTCTGGAAATAGCGATGGGTAGATGATCGTTTTGCATGGCAATCAGTAGCTCTGCCATTCTTTTGCTGAACACGTATGTAACATGACTGCCATCTAGATCAAAGTTCTCATTAGGATCAATGCGACCTTCAAGGAGCTGCCTGTAAATGGAATTAAAAAACATGGACTAAATTATTAATAATAATTGGAACCAACCGGATAAGCTTAGTATATATATATAAGAATTCATATTCATATATATTCCAAAAATCCATAGGAAAGCAAGTATAAATACTGAGATGAGTGTTGGTATTGAAATCTCCAATTTAATTAAGAAAATAGTCTTCTCATCATATAAACTGAATATTTGTCTTAAAATTTGTCCTAAGACAATACTTAATTATACGTTCTAACGATAAGAGATGCAAAAATTTGTAATTTAAGACAAAATTCGCGTTTTAATACCAACAGTAAAAATACTGCACTACTTTGACTTTTCCAGAAGAATCTTATCGGTGGCATTGACGTAGACAATTTCCTTTACGACGTCTTTATGCGTGTTAGCAAACCCTGTTGACACATATACGAAGGACTGAAAAATATTAAAAACACATTTGAATGTTGCTTTTCCTGCTGGCAATCCATATAGTGTATGTAGCGTAATGAGCAATAACAGGAAATTGCAGCTGTTCTGTGAGACATTTTTCAGAGAACGTATTTTACTTCTATCAGTGTTGCTGGCAACAATAAAGAAAGGCGTCATTACTAGGAATTCGCAGCTGCTTAGCGAAGTCTTGTTTAACAAAAAAATATCGAAAAAATGTCGATAACAATACATCTTGTAATTATAGATATAAAAGACCAGAAAGAAATAAGAAGTAGATAGTCTAGATCCTACCAGAGTTACGGTTCGTTACTAGTGCATACTTGTGAAATTAATAGACAGTTGAAGAGAGTGCTTAGTTTTCAAAAAAGTCATATTTTTTTTGTCTAAAGCGCATGCTCTCGGCTGCGCCTAGGTTGTCTCACATGTGCGCTGTTTATAGTAGTCGTTGTAACGATATATCTTGAATAATTTAAAGTACTATTGTTTAACATGTTTGAATTGTTTAGACTTAATTTATTGATACACAATGTGCGAATTAGTAATAATCAAATAATGCAAGGCATATTTACACCGTTCAGCAGACAGCACTTGTTTCTAAGATACGTGCAAAAAAATTAATTGGTTTTACGTAATGTTGGGAGCAGTCTATAACACACCTGTTAGAAAGAGTTCGTTAATATTCGCGTCTTCACGTTTGGCAGCGACGTGACATTACTTCCGCCTCGACATTGTATATGTTTTCGACTTAACGTTAATTAAAAGGTCGAACCTGGTACAGCGCTTGTGTTTTTTCTCAATTATTTACATTTGGTGCCATGACGAAAACACCGCGACGAAAATAAATGAATTTACATAATCTTATAGCGCAGAGGGATGCTCAGCGAGCCATAGTTCAAAAATACGTTCAGCTGTTGGATGACGCAAAAACAATCACGACTTGCTACAGTTTGATACAAAATGCAAGTCCCAAGATAACAAGGTAAGCATGTTAAATTCATCGTCTAGGTCATCTCAGCTTCACAAACTACTACCCAAACTCGAGCTGCCACACTATGACGGCGATAAATTCACGTGGCAGACGTTCTGGGATTCGCATGAAACGTCTGTACACCAGAATCCGAGTCTTACCGACGTCCAAAGATTTTCCTATCTGAAAAAATCAGCTACATGGCGACGCAGCTAGAACACTTGAAGGTTTCGCCTTGACAAATTCTAACTACAATAGAGCTGTGGTGTTACCTGGCTAGCGATTCGGACAAACACAGAAAATCATTCATGCCACCATGCAAGCATTGTTAAATCTGCCTGGTCCGTCCAACACAGAATACAGCCTGAGGCATTTCTGCGACAAGACGGAGGCTTACATAAAGTGGACGATAATCCCTAGGTAAATACCAGTAATCCCGAGGTACACTTTTAGTTCTGGTCATTATAGACAAACTTCCCTCGAAAACGAAGCGACATCTAGCCCGCATTCAGAAAAACCAAGACTGCATTCAGAAAAACCAAGACTGGCAGCTTGACGCCTTAAGACGCGCCAAGGACGATGAAATCACCATAATGGAAGCAGAAAGTGTGCTTAGAACAGTGAGATTCAATAGGAGAACCGGTAGGACTAGTGCCTAACGCATCGCAGAGCAAGAGTAGCAGGAATTTATATATATGACATCGTCCAAGACTCAAATACGCTTTGTGTACGACTGTAGCTGTCGACAGTCTGCCGCACACCCTAGCCTTAATGATTGTCTAGAGTCAATACCCCTACAACTGAATGGGCTTACCAACAGACCAATTTCAAGACTTTATTCTTTAGAAGTGTGTTCTAAGTATTTCTATTTTGACTGAAACTTATAGATCGCGATTTATAGTTCAGGCAAGCTACTTTAATGCACAATTTTGACAACTGTGATTAACTATGAAATTTCTAGACTATCAGACTCAAAATGCCATTCTTTACTAGAGTTTAACACTCTTATTGCTTCATTTATGTTGTTAGATAATTATATATATTATTTTTGTGGGCTCCAAATGTTAGAAAGAGCGCGTAAATATACGCGACGTCACCACGTGTTTTAGGCGAAACGTTAATAAAAAGGCCGAACCTGGTACAACGCTTGTGTTTTTCTCACTCATTTACAACTTCATTGAAGAGGCCAGGTCCAGGGAATTGAAGCTCTCAGTTCCTATCAGGAATGACTTGCACAACTCTTAGCGACCATACATCGTCATATGGTTGAAGAGCTGGTGAATCATATTAGCTAAGATGACAAGTAATACAACTCGGTCGGCGCAAGGGATAAAAAATCCGATTGTTTCAGCTGAATTTGAATGCCGCGATATTTCATTCCATTCTATACAAAATATGTGTGGAACAGTGAGATTCATAGGAGAACCGGCGGGACTACTGCCTAAGCTCCAGTTAAGCTGCTGAATGGGCTGAATATACATTTGGTTTCCTACGGTTAAAGCATAGAAGATTTAACTAAAAGTCATTGTAGCCATTGATTGACTGAAACTCCGACCATTCGGTGATAGACGGCCTTGCTACCACGTATATATGTATGTGTGTGTGTGTGTGTGTGTGTGTGTGTGTGTGTGTGTGTGTGTGTGTGTGTGTGTGTGTGTGTGTGTGTGTGTGTGTGTGTGTGTGTGTATATAACTTTTACATATATATATATATATATATATATATATATATATATATATATATATATATATATATATATATATATATATATATATATATATAGCACTATTGTTGTACAACATTACATAACCTTATATATTTGCATGTTGTAACAACGTTACTTATATGCTTCCTTTGTCGTCGCATTTAACACTTTGAACAGTGACCAAGATTTACTCAACATTGATACAAAGGCTAATTAACAAAAGAAGTATTGCATTATCTTCCACAAGAGCTGTTGACAAGCATAAATTAACCGGATGGCGTTATCATTTTACTTATTACTCATTGCATATTGTCCAGAGTTTTATTAATTACAGTTTTACACTTGCAGTTGCCTGGTGTATGGTAAGAACTTTGTAATGTAATTTGATCAAAATATTTCAATGTCGTGTTAAATTGCTTTGTCAAAAAGAATATATACTAAATAGACACAGTCATATGGGGCGCTTCTTTAACTTCTCGCCATCTGACTGCGTAGGTATGAGTCCTTGTCGTTTTAAACAACTACATGTGGGGACCCTTCCAGCTGATAAATGATTCGCGGATACTTTTTTCTAGTCATTTATCTGGGTTTTATCTTCCACCATAAAAGCTAAACTACATAACCTTTTGTCTTTGTAAAGTTCTTCAAAGCAACCGTCAAGACAATAATGTTTAGGGCTTACCTTCAAATTAGGACACTTTTTGGCAAATGTGATGATATTTTCTGTAACTTGCACGTTGTCTGCCAGCATTTGCCTTTATAAAAATATAGGTAATCAATGATTTGTGAAAATAAACGTAGAACATTGTAATAAACAACGTGGAACACACATACGCATTCATTTTAACGTGTAAAAAGTGTACATGTACACTGAAAGAGTCGTTAAAAATTAAAAGCATGCGTGAGTAATTTAGAGGCCACAATAAAAGCAGTGATACATTTTTAATTTTAACTTGGTGTCAGATATAAATCGAATGTACTGCATTAATTGGTTATATAGACTCAGTGAACCAACTGATTTTGTTGCTGTATGCATTCTTTCAATATTCCAAATGCTGACTTCTGCAATACAGAAATGTTTAGTAGCAATATGAATTCTTTCAACAGTGAGCTTTTTTAATAATTTATCAAAAAACAAACAAAAACTCAACATTTTTACTCCACCTTTAATATTATCGACAAAACGTATCGACCAACAAACGGTATGCATTTGTGAAAATCAGTTATATAGTAATTTTTTGTCTATCACTGGAGTTAATGACAATCGCTCACAAAGGTGGCAAAAGAAATCCAATTAAACCATGCCTGAATTGCGACGGCTTCAGCATTTTTGATATTGTAAAATGGGTTAGCGGGTGATATTATCTTATGTGACTTTTTGCTAATTATGTGCTGCGGTCTCTTACTGATCCTGTTTGCCTGGCGTATCGTTTTACCAAAAACAGGTAATTGAAAGAAAACCATTCGTCACTGTAATTGCAACGTTAAGCCTAGTGAACTGTTTACACTTGCTTAAAATAGGCCTTCATGTAGTTTTGTCTGTTTTGGGATAAGATCTAGCACATAAAAACTCTTTAAAGTTTATTACGAAATTTCTTAGATAGTTCTTTCGACAAAAGTGGTTGAGGATTGATTTTCTGATAAATAAAGTTTTAGGAACACATATCTTATGGACGGTATAAGTGTAGTCTGTCAAAATGGTTTAATATATATATATATATATATATATATATATATATATATATATATATGTATATGTATGTATATGTATGTATGTGTGTATGTATGTATGTATAACTTTTAAACATTTCCAGCTAAACGATTCTGAATATTCTCAGCTGAACTCCATACAGCACACAAATGGCTATATATTGTATTTAAATGTGGTTATTACGCAATCACATTATAAATGGTTGTGATTTTAATGATGAGCATGATCATGCTGTTGGTCTGCTAGTGATAGTGGTAGTGATAGTAGAGGTGGTGGTGGAGGTGGTGATGGTAGTTGTAGAGCTGCTGCCGCGGCTGTTGCTGATGCTGCAGCTAATGCTGCTGAGATGATGCTAATGCTGATGCTGTAGCTGCTGATGATGATGATGATGGATGCTGCTTCTGCTGCTGCTGCTGCTGCTGATGATGATGATGATGATGATGATGATGATGATGATGATGATGATGATGATGATGATGATGATGATGATGATAATGATTGTTATGTTATGACTATGTTATTGTAGCCAGTCTATTTCATACTGCCTGCTTTGTGTAGTATACATATAAGGTAGATGCCTCACTGAGTAGAGTCAGTTACAAGTAACATGTACTCGCGCACAGATTGTCTCGTTAATACCAGCTTACATTGTTGATCTATAATTTGTTCTCTTATATTTGTGTGTTGCTGTTGGAAGTTAATAAACATTAGTTAGAACAAGATCTTGTCGTTCTATACATAAAAACCCGATAACAATAGAAAGAAAATGATAATGATGATGATGATGATCAACATCATCATCATCATCATCATCGCCATCATCATGACGACGACGACGATAATGATAATACGTTGATAATGAGGAGGAGGGGGGGGACGACCTACCTGAGTGGCCCGTTGAGTTTAGTATTGGCAGCAGCATGAATGACGACGCTGACACTGTCTGTAAGATGGCTGTAAAGGTCTGGCTTCAAACCAAGATCCTCGCGATACAAATCCACGCTCAACGGAAACAGCTTATTGGCAAAGTTCGGATAAGAAATTCGAAGAGGACCAAATACCTAAATGGCAATAGGATAAAAATATACATACATTACACCCTGTACAGTGTCACCTTCTAACGGATTTTAACACGACTTTCGAGTCGTGTTTTCTTTTGTTGACAGTGGTATTTTCATACGAAAGCACTTAAAAATATAATAGTTGCAACGCTGACTATATAATACATGCATAAGTGCCCCTTATTATGGACATGCTTATAATTTGTGGTGGAAGAACCACCCGCACAAAAAGTCAAACGGCCCTGAACGGGACTCGAAGGAGGCCTTATGCGCTAAGGATTAAGGCGCGGCCCAATCGCACGGCTACGGGCGTCACGTTATCAGTTTTCATACCTTTGCACTATATGGATAAAGCACTCAAGTTAAACCAGACGAGGTCTTCACTTTATGCTTTGTGACCTTGGTTAGTCAAATATTTTATGATTAAATGTCACAGTCAATTCAAAACAGCCAGACATAATGTTTTAGAAACATTTTTATTTTCGTTTTGTGTGTGCGCGCGCGCATGTGTGTTTGTATGTACACCTACACATAATTCATGTAAAAACAAAATGTTAAATTAATTTAACTTTATTTAAATGGTTCCTTTATACTCTTTCTCCGTAGTATGCACAAACCACAACTTTTAGTATTTTTTTTTTTTCAATTACGAACTAATGGGTAGCAAAATATTCTGGACCTAGGTGGTGAATCATCAGGCGCGAAATAGGTGGGTAGCAAAACATCTGTGACCCGTGACTCAGAAGAAATTGACGGCATTTGAATCTTTTAATAACCACAGTGTTTTGCTGTTTCTTGGTCTGGTTTTTTGTTGTTGTTAGGCAAAAATGTTCCAATGTTAGTAAGGACATCGATATCAATTGCATCTATTCTCTCCAGTAAGGCTTAGACAGATATAAATGAAAGTCAGTGAACTTCTTAACTTCGGCTTAGAATTTCCAGCCTTAAACTTAAATTCCTTACCGGCTGCTGGATTAGGTCTTGAAAGCGCTGCTGAACACATCCTTTTCTGGACTCTCTAATGGGCAGTACGATCTGCTTTACATCCGGGCAACTCCGCAAGATCTTCTCCACAAGACCCTGACCTACGAACCCAGTGGCTCCAGTTAGAAAGACTGTTCGATCCTTGTAGAACTCTGACACGGAAGTATACTCATGTCGGTGATGTTTCGCTTCTGAGGTGTGTGGTTTGTCTGTAGACGACGCTCTTGTTACAAAAAGATGAGATGATAGCTGGCATCTGACCAGTTTTGTTTTCAGCAGAATACGTTGGCTAATTATTCTTGTAAAGATAGACATTTCGTTGCACGCTTTTGGCAAATAAATAACAGGAATATTTAAATAGCATACAAGCTTGGCAATTATTTCGTTTCTGTTTAACGATTAGTTGATGAATAAGTCTTCAGAAACATTTACTGACACCTCAGCAGGAAAAAGTCGTTCAGTGTCGTCCTGAAAAGTATGTTAGGTCGTTAGATAGAGTATGTGTTCGAATGTTCATGCTTGCATCACAAACTGAGAATATTTTGACACCTTGAAATAAAGGTCCATATTGGGCCCGTCCGTTTAATGTCTGGAGCAATTTAAATATAAACAATTAAATATTAAACAGTTTCTAAAGTTAAAATGCAAGAAGAATTATATAATCATTTGATCACTTCCAGCCTCAAAAATATCCTTAAACTCGGTATCCGATAGTTTGTCTATAGCAAATACCGTGACCCTGTTTTGTGTCATTTGGACGTACTTTTTAGAATCATACTTCAGATGTACGACAGTAAAAATTATATTCAAATGTTTATTTTTCAAGATCTATAAATGAGAACGGAGAGAAGTTCTGCTAAAAATTATATAACGTAATAAAAGTATACAATGCAATAAATTAAGCAGACACTAAAACATATGAGAATTGTGTTGGAATCCTTAAGAGAACGACCATGAATTCCTACAGTAATAAGCGAGCATATATATAATTAATGTTTAAATAATTTGAGAGCCCTAAAAGTGCTGTGCTAGTAATTTACTTCATACAATTTATGCGAGTTTTAAAGAAAACAATATTTTGCCGTCTGTATTGACAGGTAAAACAATGAAACATAACATTAATATTTTTAGAATTTAGTGTTTCAAATTTCAAAACAAAATACACCGATATACAGCCATATGAAGCTGTATGTATAGGAAGCTCAGATGTCCATGCAAGAAATACCCTTTCATTGCTGGCTTACTAGAGTCTGCAAGTTATAAATATATTTTTCTTTTATATTCTTCATTGTCACAATTCAAAAGTTAATAGAACAATTCAACATTACTTTCAACATTGTGCCTGGGGGGAAAATCGTATAACAGTATATTTTAAAAACTACAAGATATTCATATTTCTTTGGCAACATTATTTTTTAAAGTCACATAATTGGCTTTTCAAATGTGTGTTATTATTTTGTCCTGTTTCAATTTTAAATTTGTGATTATCACAACGAAACCCTCAAATAGCTATTATTTATATTATTTCTACTGAACGATATCGTCCGGCGTTGTTTTAAAATATTTGTTACAATGACATATATTGGCTCAATATATATTAAAGTTTCAATTATGTGAGTATATATAATTTAATCTTTGGTTGAATTGTGCAAGCACAAAGTTTACATCTCCAACTTATTGCAAAGCTCAGACAATACTAAATTCTGATGAAAACAAAAAGAAAGTTTCACTTTTGGAGTCCAGCATACTCCTCAGCTTCGTCTAGATGTTAAAGCAAGTTATAACAGTGTTTTCGATATCTATGACATTGCAATTTACACTAGTTACGTATTTGTCCAGACCATACTGTACTCATAATCATCAGCCTGGATTCGTGATGTTTTTACGCTGTGGGTAGACCGTCATCACCGTTGTGTTGCCGCGAACGGTCCGTATTTTGAGAAAATGTAACGTTGACGTCGTCTGTTGGTAATTAGACAGCGGAAGTACGCCGTTAGTGGTGCTCATAAAACATGTGTTATATGTAGTCCGTTTTGTGTATTGTTTTGAAATTTCGTACGCTTATTACAAATACATTATTTATGCTGGTCATTAAATTTCACCTGGATGTGATACACAGTGTTGATATGGTCTTATTTGTCCACGAACTTTTGGCTATCCCCTCGTATATATACAACATACCTGGGCATTTTCAGCCTGTCTCACAGGGCCGATATTCGGCCCCGTTCCCAATGCCGTATAGCGACCATTTCTCCCAATTTCAAGAAAAAAATCCCAATCTCATAAATTAATTCCCATTTGAACGAAATGCCTTTTACATTTAAAAAATAAATAACCAAGAAACCATGAAATCAAGTGACTTTTCCAATTAAGCGAATCGTTAGTTTACTTTTGATCGGTGATCTGTGAAAACTACTTTCCGTGAATTTATGTATGAATGTAACCGGTGAAAACATAGACTCTTACCCAGCCGCATACCGTAACGCAAGTTGAAGATGCGTCACGGAGCCATTCCAGGTAACATTGTAATCAATATATGGTTTGAAAATTAACAGGAATTATTTTTTATTTCATAAACAAAAGTAATTTCGCCATAACTGTTTGACTGCTATAAAACTGAAAGGAGTTATGAAGCAAAAACGGTACATGCAGTACCGGCTTTTATACTGCCCCGCGAAATATAGTGACGAAAAATGTCGTACAATAGTAAATACTACGCTATCTAGAATCTACTAACTTCTGTAGATGATGACCGTAATACCACACAGAAGCTGTGGAGAGAGGGTTAAGCACCGTGAACCTACTATGCACTTCTTTGAGAAGCTCCCTTGGCCAGGAAAAACTCTCCAATTTAATGAAAATCTGTATTAAAGGCCTTGCAGAGCTTTCTGAACAAACTCTGGAAGAGCTCTGTAACACATTCAGGGACACAAAAGCAAGGCAGATTAAGCTTTAATGCAGAAAAATAAATGTTGAAATTTCCTAATTGGTTTGATTTGTCGATACTTTTTTCCCAAATTTGACTATTTACCGCGTCAAAAATTCCTAATTTGGGCTGGGGCCTTTTTTCCAAAAACCCCTGAAAAAGCCCTGCATACACCACTTCTGTAAAACACAATAAGACCAATTATTCAATTTCTCTCGTGACATCAGAAAGTGGTACAAGAGGGCTCAAGTAATTATTCCAATACAGGAACAGCATACTACAGTTATATGTTCGCTTACTACCTTTAAAAATAGCATGAATATATGTAATCAAGCTAATAGTATCAATTGCCAAAGTAGTTTTACGGTAGAATTTGATAAAAAAAATTTGGTCAGGAGTTTAAAAGTGAAATTAACGTGATCTTCCATTTTGATAACATTTTAAAATAGAAGTGATTAAATACAGACATATCTACTTATAAACTTGAGTACTGGTTTCGCAAGGCTTTAATAGCACCTGCCTAAAAACTATTTCGATAAACTGCTCATCTTTGATAAGAACATATGACAAAGTCCTATGAACATTGCAACATATATCAAACCCTGAAAAGGTTCAGGACAAATGTATTTCACGTGCAAGCCACGTGAAAAGTAAGAACATTTTTTATGATTCTAAAAGAGCAAACCCGACCGTTACCGTCTTGGAACCGTCAATCGGAAATATGGGCCTACTGGGGTGCTTAAATCGGTTTTACAGAGCTCTAACTTCGCACTTCCTGATGGGTTTCTCAAATGCCAACAATGATAAGAAAACTGATCTATTTTTAATATTTATTCAAAAAAAGTCCAGGCGCTGATGTTTTCTTTAATAAGTTATGACGAAAGTAATGAAGTCATTGAAAAATTAATGTCCACATTGTTTCGAAAAGAAAGGGGTATTATTTCGATTAGAAAAACTAAACAAAATGGTTGATTATAAGTGAAATTAACTTTTCGAATCAAGAAACAAATGACCAGATGGTATTGAGGAACCAAAGTCCTCAAATGAAACACTATAATTTAATTCTGTTTAGTATGTTGTCGAAAAAGAGTTGTCTTTGTTCGGTTTATATCACAAATGACAAAGCAGGTTCTCTTCAAAAGCAATGACCACATACAAAGGCATTGAAATATCCAATATCAAGAAAAGAGAAAAGCCTTTTTAAAACAGCTTGTTCAAGCCCGGTCAAGTTTGCATTTTTTATTTAATTCAAAACAGAAAAAAGATGATTAACAACAATGAATATATCTTACCTCTGTTCACTTGAATATATGTGAGCATGTTGTTTCTGAAATGACTCTCTTGTTTATATGTTGGACGGATCAATGCGCAACTTTTGTAATATTTCACTGTTTATATACGTATATACCACCCCTCACTGTGCATGTGGTTAAACATTTGATTTGCATGCCTACTGAGAAATTATACCCTGTTTGGCTCAATAATAGGCTAAATACCATTAGTGTGTATAGTTCAATTTGTCATGTTCCTACTCCTATGCCTACGCAAACATGTAACGAGATCACTTCAAATATGTTAGTTGTCCTTTAAATAGAGCACGAAAACAAATAAAAGTAACTTTTAAAAAACATTGTGTTATTAATGTTTTATAATAAATCTAAAACACAATCTTAATTTGCATTTTTCTTTTTGATCTGGCTGGTTGCCTAACAAACATGATAAGGCATATATTTTACACCGCTTAATCTCAGTGAAGGCAACACTATCAACGCTATAGTAAATTCAAGTCAATGCCCACCCAGTACTGGTTTTGGGTGATTTTTTTTCTGTGATGTACGTTTTATGAGGGTTTTTTACAGAAAAAGAAATGTAAAAATATCTTAAGACACCAACCAAAATTTTCATGTCATAGTCCTAATTTAATCTCTTGCAACGAAGATCAATCTAAAAAATAAATACAAAATAAAATGTTATAAATATTAAAATCATGTTCTTTCATTTTCGGCAATTACCGGCAAACGCTTGGCTTTTTACTTTATAGGCAGTCCTTATTTCTGAGTTTTGGGACATGATCATTTATGACGAGTAATTTTTTTCTAATGAGGGATAAAACCTGTAATGATACGGGTTTTTTTTGTCTGAATTACACTTAATAATCCCTTGGAATTCTAGTACGTTGTGTTTGAATGCACAGTTGTGTCGATAAAGGTAATTTGAAGGTATCACATTACTAAAGGAAACAGAAGCATTACAATATGCTTTGAGGCGATCAGATCGAATAGGTAAATTGGTGGTAGAATTGTAGAATTACCTTAAAAGTCGTTATTTTTATTTATTGGGTTTATCGTCCACCAAAAGTATTTCAGTTATCTGGAGACGGTGTCCACTTAAAGCAGATATAGTGCTACTTTCACTGTGTATAGCGTACCGTGAACACCTGTCATGATACCATACACATTTACGGCCGGTGTCGGTATATAAGTTTATTTATAAAATGGCACGTTTGCTAAACGACGATATGGTGTAACAGAAAGAACGAGCCAGCAACAAACTAGTACAATAATGTTTTATTTTGATAAACAATTAAATCTAAGGCGTAAAAAAACATTAACAAATAAATCAGACAAAATTTCAGAAAGCAAAATAAATGTTAGCTTACAGTTTGTCCCTTTAGGAGGTGTCCCTTTAATAGTCAAATTAATAAACCAACATCGAATAATCCTGAAGAGTTTTCGGTAGAATGTCTTCGAAGAGATGCACAGTTGAAATAATCCAAACGTAGAACAATACACGAATGTTAATAATATAATTCCAAATTCAGCACTTTAATATTTATATCACTGTAGAATATAGTAAGTCCCCGTAAGTTCCAACACAGAAAGATTTGATATAGAAGCTGCAAGTATTTCCAAACTATATAGCCAAACTTTTATTCAAACTTTTATCTAAAGCAAACTTCCATTAAATCGGCTAACTCGCCCTTTTATAGACCAAAAGAAATTCTAGAACATTCACGAAACCCAGAATATTTTCGAAAACAAGTTAAAAATAAACAAATGAACTTTCTAGCATGATCATTTTCTTTCTAGCAATTACGCAAATGCTACGTCATCATACCACAACGGTAAACAACCCTTAACCTGACTAGCGTAACCTTAAACGCTGGTGTACTACTGTACATAACACCTCCACCCTAAAGGAAAAAAATGCAATGATTCTTTTTTAGAATGTTAAATTAACAATAACTCAATTAAGTAAGTTATTACAACAATGATACAAAATACAATATAAGTGTCACAAGTTAAACAGATGTTATATCAAAACATATGAAACTTCAAGTTTACACAATTAAGTAATTATTACAAATTGCATGTATTACATATTTACCAGACATCATATCAAAACAAACTGTAATCAATATAACACAATAACAGTTATACAAAGTTCAAAATACATATAATCTTTTGAATAAAAATGTTGTAATAATATATTGTGCTTCAGTTAACACAATTACATACGAAACAGAGCATCAGGTATAACATTGTCTTTTCCTTTAATGTGTTTGATTTCTAAATCAAACTCTTAAAAGAGCAGGCTCCACCTTAGTAACCTTTGGTTTTTATTCTTTAACTTGTGTAAGAACTAGTAAGAGGGTTGTGGTCACTGAATACAACAACACGTGTAACTGAAGAATTAAATACACTTCAAAATGTTGTATAGCAAAATAAAGATCAAGGCACTCTTTTAATGATTTACTGTTTTTTAGAAGTGTTGTCAAAAGTTTTGCAATGTCAGAAAAGGTTTTACAAAATTTTCTGTAATAGCCTGCCATACCAAGAAATTCCATAATTCTTTACATGTAGGTATTGGACACTCAGAAATAGCCATAACTTTTTCATGAATAGTTTTACATGACCCTGTACCACAACATGTCCTAAAAAGGTCGACGTAGCATGACAAAATTCACTTTTATCCAGGTTGAGGATTAGCTTTGCCTCACTCAATCTGTTCAAGCAAGATTGGATGATTTCCAGTTGTTCAGCAAACGTTTCAGATTAGATGAAATCTTCGATGTAGGAATCGCACTAGTTAAGTCCAGAAATGACAGACTTAATGAATCGTTGGAACGTTGCTAGTGAATCCTTTATGCCAAATTGCATAACCTTGTATTGGTACAGTTCTTCTGGTGTCACAAATGCAGACAATTCCTTTGCTTGATCTGTAAGAGGTACTTGCCAGAATCCTTTCAGAAGATCAAACTTAGTAACAAATTTGGCTTTCCTAACTTTGTCAATACAATCTTTTATCCTTGGTTTGTAATATGAATCCGTCTTTTTGATGATATTGATCTTTCGTTAGTCAGTGCAAAGTCTTTATGTTCCATCTGGTTTGGGCACAAGAATACACGGGGAACTGTATTCGCTCTGACTGGGCTTAATTAAGTCATTGTCAAGTTAGAACTTTATTTCTTCTTTTTGTTGATTTGATGGATTCATTCTATATGGATGTTGTTTAACAGCAGCTTTACTTTCAGCGATAACATCGTGTTATATTTTATCAGTTCGTGTTGGAATGTCAGGAAACAAGTGTTGGAATTCACGAACAAGTTGTTTCAACTGTGCCTTTTGATCCGGTTCCAGATGAATAAATTTCCGATCAATGTTCATCAGAATGTCCGAGTTATTCAGTTTAGTGGGACGAGAATCCACTTTTACCTCAATATCACTGTCTCTAACTGAATTATTAATGTCTAAATCAGATGGGACAAAGTGAACAACTGACACAGGTTTACTTACATTTTGGCTATTTGTATCAATGTCTAATTTCAACATATTAACATTGCACATTTGTTTCTGTTTTCGCCTCCCACGAGTGAGTATTATGTAATTGAGGTCACTGACTTTCTTCTCAACAATGTAAGGCCCGAAGTATCCAGCTTGTAATGGTTTTCCTGGGATTGCTAATAGTGCAAGAACTTGGTCACCTGGTTTGAAAGATCTAGTTTGAGTATTAATATCATATCTAACTTTCATTTTTCCCTGGGCCACTTTAAGATTTGAACTTGCCAATTCACAAGTTTTTGTTAACCTTTCTCGGAAATCAGATACATACCTCAACAAGTTCAATGATGACTCATCATCAGACAGGAACTTCTCCTTAAGAAGTTTTAACGGTCCACGAACAGAGTGACCAAACACAAGCTCAAATGGACTAAATCCAAGAGACTCCTATATTGACTCCCTAACTGAAAACAAGAGCAAGGGGATTCCATCATCCAGCTTTTGTCAGTGTCAAAGCAAAAAGTACGAATCATGTTTTTCAATGTCTGGTTAAATCTCTCTAAGGCACCATGACTTTCAGGATGATAAGCAGATGACCTATATTGCTTGATTCCTAGCTCATGTATGACCTGCTGAAATATACCAGACATGAAATTCGAACCTTGGTCCGATTGAACTGACTTAGGGAGGCCAACAAATGTGAAGAATTTGACAAGAGCCTTGACAATCGATTTTGACTGAATATTCCTTAAAGGTATTGCTTCAGGAAAACGTGTCAAAACACACACGATGGTCAAGAGATACTGATTTCCTGACTTCGTCTTAGGCATATGTCCAATGCAGTCTATTATAATCTGACTTAACAGCTCCTCAAATGCAGAAACGGGCTATAACGGAGCTTTGGGAATATTTTGCTTTGGTTCACCAACCATTTGACAAGTGTAAGAAGAGTTGCAGTACTGAGACACGTAAAACTTAAGACCTGGCCAAAAGGAATGGTTAAGGATCTTATTGTGAGTCTTTGTGATACCTACATGACCAGACATATGTAATTCATGAGCCAGACTTTAAATTTCTGTCTATACTGACGGGAAACAACAATTTATGGTTAACCGCCCAATCATCAACTGCAATATCAGGTGGTCTCCATTTTCTCATCAAAACACCATTCTGTATATAATAACCGACCTGCGCACATGAAATCTCATTCTCAGGTGAAACCTTCTTGAACAAGCAAGAAATACCAGGATCACTGTGTTGGTCCTGAACAAGTTGTGACATTGACCTTTATCATCATCAAATTTGTCATTGGATGAATGACCATCAGTTGAAAATGTTGACATATCAGAACGTGACGAACTCATACGTTTAAGGGACAGGTCATTTGCCTCGTTGTAAATCTGACCTATAAAAGTTTCAGCCAAGTCAACATTAGAAGTGACATGTTTGTCAACGGCGTTTTTGCTTTGCTAGCCATAGAACGAGTAACTGCACAAGAAGGATAAAGATCAGGAATTTTCTGTTCAGCAGGATCAGTACGTTTGTCCATGATAAATGTGTCAGTTACGAGTGGGTTTACCACGATCTTATCTAAGTCGTTGCCTAGCAACAAACGGACACCCTCAAAAGGTAATGAAGATCTAAAACCGACAGACACTAAACCACAAACTAAAGTGAAAGACAAAACAATGTTTTGGAGAGGAACAGTTAAAGAATCACACTCTACACCCTGAATAACAACACTAACTCCAGAGAAGGTCTTCTCGGAACACGGCAGAGTATCTGCCAAAAATAAGAGATTGGGACGCCCCTGTGTCTCTTAATATCTTAATAGGGGTAGGCGGGCAAGAATCACCTGTAAGTGATACAAAACCATTTGACATAAATGGCTCATAAATATCCATAACAGAGTCAGAATTGGGTTTTGAAACCTCAACCGCGTAAAAAAGCTCTTTTGCCTTTGACAAGAAATCAGGTTTGTAAGCCTGATCAAAGTGTCAACTTCGACACAAGTGTATGGCCTTGACTTGAAAGTGGTGAGGCCTGTTGGTTTGTACCCACCACTAGACTGCTTCTCCTTTAATTTCAAAAATTCAGAAATGAGGTGACCAGTTTTCTTGCAATAATTGCAAGTTACATTAGATTAGGTATTTCGTTCACCAGACGGTTTTTGTCTGTGTGAACTGAACTGACATGAAAAGCCAGTAGAATTACTATTGTGTTTTAACTTAGCATTTGCATGTGGGCTTTAATTGGTATTTCTTGTAGTGCTAAGTGTAGATGTGAAGTTTGGATCAAATGAGATCTTGTGAGTCAAAGAATAGTCATCAGCCAAAAGAGCAGCTTCATCTAAAGTTTCAACTTGCTTTTCATCAATAAAGGTCTTAATGTCAGGTTGGATGCAGCGTTTAAACTCTTCAATATGCATGAGCTGCAGTAATTTTGCATGGCCTATTTCTATTTCTTTAGATAAATCTCATCGGTCAAATAATTATGTTTTTGTTCTAGCAAACTCAACATGGGTTTGATTAGTTTCTTCTTAAACAATTCCTAAATTTTTGTCTATATGCCTCAGGGACCAGTTCGTAGCCTTTAAGGATGTAATCTTTGACAATATCATAGTTAGAACACTGTTCAATGCTCAACTGTGTGTAGATATTACGTGCTTTACCTAACAGAACAGTTTGCATAAGTAAAGTCCAGTGCTCTTTTGGCCATTTCTTCGCATAGATACTTTAATTCCAGGAACATTATAATGAGCAGCGATGTCGTGCAAATCAGACTTTTGGCCAAATTAAACTCCTGAGTAGGTGACTTCACAAAGTTTTCCAAATTAAATGTTATGGTAGCTTGTTGCTGGTTTGTAGAAATATTTGTTCACAAAAAAAAGTACAAAAATAGCAGAGTTACCATTAAATGTTTCAAATCCCGGACTCGAGCCCCAAATTTCTCTTACGACCGGTGTCGGTATATAAGTTTATTTATAAAATTGCACGTTTACTAAACGACTAAATGGTGTAACTGAAAGAACAAGCCAGCAACAAACTAATACAATAATGTTTTTTTAATAAACAATTAAATCTATGGCGTAATAAAACATTAACAAATAAATCAGACAAAATTTCAGAAAGCAAAATAAATGTAAGCTTCTAGTTTGTCCCTTTTGGGAGGTTTCCTTTTAATAGTCCAATTAACAATCCAAAGTCGAATAATCCTGAAGAGTTTTCGGTAGAATGCCCTCGTAGATAAGCACAGTTGAAATAATGCAAACGTAGAACAATACACGAATGTTGATAATTTATTTCCAAATTTAACACTTTAATATTAATATCACTGTAGAATATAGCAAGTCCACGAAAGTTCCAACAACTTTTATGCAAACTTTTTATCTAAAGCAAACTTCCTTTAAATCGGCTAACACGCCCTTTTATAGACCCAAAAATTTCTAGAACATTCGCAAAACCCAGAATATTCTCGAAACCCAGTTTAAAATAAGCAAATGAACTTTCTGGCATGATCCTTTTCTTTCTAGCAATTACGCAAATGGTACGTCATCAATACCACAACGGTAAACAACCCTTAACCTGACTAGCGTAACATTAAACGCTGGTGCACTACTGTACATAACAACACAGTCGCATTATCCTGACACCGGGCCAACCAGCCGTCGAGCTTTCCTTACATTTGCTTGAGCGTTAGCAAGGGAGCTATACCCCATACATTTTTTACAACTTTAGTATGTCGCGGCCCGGGTTCGATACCGGGGTCTCCCGTAGCTGGAGCCATACCGATTGAGCTACTAGACTAGGTTCGAAGCAGTTAATACGTTGTCAATACAGTTAACTATGAAAGATTGTGTTATTTCATCGAACAAACAATTGCAAAGTTCAGTGGTTCCAAGTCTTTTACAATGATATTTTCTTAAGAAAGGCGTTTCACATTTCTTTTACCACAGTTATTTTATTGCTTCAAAATATATAGCAGTTTTAAGCCCTTATGCAGCAAGGCTTAACAAAACTTATCAGACATTTATTGCTAATGGTTACAAACAGGAATCCTTCGTTGTTATCTATTGCTTGCAATTGACCATTTTACAATCAAGAAGATGCAATGCTTCAAAATTACACGATGACCGGCGAGGTCAATGGGACTACATGAGTACGGTGACTTAATGTCATAATTTGACAGTCATTTTTTTATTCTGTCTATTTATATCTCCAGGTGAGACAACTTGAGCAGTCTCTATATACATAATAAGACTGCACAGTATGTATAACTTCGGGATTGTGTTTGCCTTTATTATATTATATGCCACTTGCGGATAAATCCTTTGTCTATGGCAACAAAACATTTGATTTTATTAACAAATTTTTGTTCGCAGTATTATATTTCGTTAAATTGTCTTGTCCGGAGCATAACTGCTACGTTATCATTAAAGCTATTGTCTTGAAACTTGATATATAGATATGTCTTAGGGAAACGTATTGCAGTGCAAAGATACCGTAACTCAGTACTTCACGATTTTGTAGTTATGCCACTTTATTATTTTTTTGTCCGAACTCCTTCGTTGTCAAAGCTATTGACTTGAAACTTCCTATGTGGATAGATCTCACTTAGACGGAGTGCAGTGCACAAGAACCGTCACTGTATACTTTAGAACCCTCAGTTAAATTTTTATACTTTATGTTTGTCTGGACGTCTGGACCATACTCCTATATTATCAAAGTAATTGACTTGAAAAGGTTGATAGATGTTATTAATGCAAAATGCAGTGCTCAAGAACTGTCACTGTTCTCTTCTTACTTTTGAGTAGTGCCCCTTTCTGCACATATGCCATTAACCTCATTTTTTTGTATCTTTGATGGTATACCTGTTTAATATTTTTCAATTACACAGATTGCAGTTCACAATGATGCCGGAGTGCATTGCACAACAGTGCACATCAGTTTGGTAAATTAGAGAACTTAAAATTATATCATAATTATCATGACATATATTTATAATTAATTGGTATATCTGATTCTGAATATCATAGGCCTTAATTATAAATATTATAGACAGAAAGTATCAGGGGTATCTTCCGTAAACTCTTTGTCATAAAACGTCCTGTTCTCATTATCAGTAATCTACAATGGTTTGCTGGTTATAACAACCATGTATTTAATTAGTCGAAAAACAAAGCATGAGATAAAGCTTTAGACTTCTTAACTATTATTTCACTCGTTATAGATCAATGATATTATAAGTCGTTGCGATGCCTAAACAAGTAATTGAGTTGCCACAGGTTATTAGCGTGTCTGTCGGCATGCCCAGCGTGTGTTACATGTTTATATTACAATCTATTCTGAAAGGTAGTTCCATAGCCCTGACCGGTGTGTCCATTGGCGCCCATAGCTGTATATTCTTTTACAAATTTGTGATCATAGACTAGGAGGCATTTATGTTTTAACACAGACGGTTTATTATATTTACTCAAGCAAGAGTTGTTTGAGGAAAGACCTCCTGACATACCTAATTTCTGTACTTATCTTGGCACAAATTGGTGCGGTCGACTTGCTGTCTTTGTCGTCCCCACCCTTACAAATGCAAACAATTACCTAGGCTGGTATGTTTAACAAGACCCGTGACTCAACAGACTTACGTAACTTTTCCCATGTCAAACCCCCCATATATCTATTTCATTACAACCTAGATTTAGTCAGCCCCTCTTTGTTGTCCAAATGCCCGCTCGTTTGATAATACTATACTCCAGAATTCTTACATATTTCTCCAGTTCCATCAGCCCATTCCCATCGTTTGATTGGGCTCTCATCCGCTTAGTGCAATTCCTCTGTTATCACTTGCACCCTCTATTATACCAGATAGCGACCACATGATGTCGGGCATTCTAACACTATCAATATGTGTCCTCTATAAACAACGAAGCATTCTGCTATGATAAAAAAAACGATATATCACGGCATAAGTTTGGACTTCTTTATTGCAATTGAATAGCTGTTCCTACCCATTTTCGTATTGTTGACCAAGCGAACCTATTGTAATATAAGTTGTTCTTTTCGTTCATATGGTATTCAAACTATCTTGGAAAGTAATACTTTTGTTTAAACATAAGTATTTATTTTTGATAAAAATAAGTAAATACAATATGCAATTTCGTCGGTTGTTGATATTCTTTTTTAAATAACCAGGAAATATGCGGGTGTGAACAGTCAAACAGGGGAAACAACCTTACAACATTGAATAAATTGTAGTTTGCATTGTAGTTCGCATTTGTGTACCTTTTAAGTCGAAAATTATTGCAGAATATGTTAGAATGGAAATAGATTTAAAGTTTGCGTGATCTAACGCCCAATGTATCTTGGTTTCCCTTTTTTATGACTCTACCTACGGCCTTCGTAAAAAAATTAATACGCATCTGAACTCGAAACTGATATTTTGGGCGTAAGATCACGCAAATTTAAATTCTATTTCTTAAATAAATAACCGCGGCTGCTCTACTCAGCAGTTGAACGGAAGAGAAAATGAATTATTTAGATGTGCAAAGCTGCCTGCGCGTGCGCAGTGGATTAGAGTAGTTGGGGGTTAACACAAAACTCCGTGTATTCCATAATTATTGCCAATATCCACAACACGGTAAATTGGTTACCGTTAGAAACGGACCATTTTATCCGTTAAAAACCCCAATTATCTGTTATTTATCTTGATAATTCTATTTATGTGTCATATAAACATCTTATGATCGTTATATTTTTACTTGTTAAGAGTGTCTATTACCACTGGGGGGTAAGTGAGGCAGCTGCAAGTTTGCACCTGTGAAGATTAAGATACCTGTCCATTCTCCATTAAAAACAAAAGAGTGGTAGTCTTCTTATTCTGACTAATAACACATTTGGTTTGATCTTCTTAAGGTCAATTAACTTATTTAATACACATTATTCTTGTTAACATTGTCATTTAGCACGTCGAAACATGTTTTTTATATTTCTATAGTTCTTTTAAAATTGAAATGTATAACATATTTAATGTTTTGAATTGATTTATCTTTTAAAAGGTAAACAATTTGTGTTTGTTGCTTGTGTATACAGTTGGTATAATACTGTGTAAGATATATATTTCTTTTCAATGCTGATTAAAATATTGAAGAACATATTTGAAGTTTCTCTCCGTATTTATCCTAAATACACGTCTGTGGCACACTTACATTAGTTTTTTATGTTCATGTTCCCAGTTTTAAAAAAATTAGCTCAAGTGGAGAACTGGTAAATGATTTGCCATAACAAGAAATTGAGCTTATGTAATCTATGCCTAATAACAGGTGCTAATTGTCGAGTTGGCAAACTGTCCAGAATTAAGTGAGATTGCGACAACAAATGAAAACACTTTGCTACTTTGAACATTAAATGAACATAACATTTACACATTACACAAAATGACGACAACTACAATTCAATTCAATATTTTATTGGCACAAACTTATAAGTTTATGGCCATACATAAATAAATATGAAGACAAAAATACACATATAAAGTATAATTTATTGCATACATGTTAAACATAGAGAAAAGTATGTAGCAAATGTATAAGGTATGTGTATACTATTAAGTCAAGTACAATTATATTTCATGATAACATGGAAGTTAAAACAAAATTACTATTATACATTTTTTCTTTTACAGTATGCAAGGTATACAAACCTAGCTAGTCGTTTAGTTAATCCTGTTTGGTTACATTTTATTAGTTGTTTGAATTTAACAATACTTGGCCAAGAGCAAAAATAGTTTGGTAATATACTAATTCTCAATTCTCTATAAAAAGGACATACTAGAACAAAACGATACTCGTCTTCGATGACATTCATTCGACAATATAATATACATTTCCTTTCCTGTTAATCAATGATTCTAAATCTACCTTCTTCTATTGCGAGTTTATGGGAAGAACATCTCAATTTAGATAAGGCTCCTCGATAAAGAGGGTTATCAACAACCATAAGATATTTTTCAAATTCAAAATTATTCTTAAATATGCAGTATGTTTTTAGCTTACTAGAATCATTAATCGAATAATGCCAACATTGCACATATTGGTCAATAATTCTCTGTGTTATTAAGCTTATGTTATTCCCGTTGTAAGACTCGATAAAAAAATAGGTAGCCTAACCCAAGGTTTTCACAGATGTCTTTAACATTTAATGTCCATTTCAAAATATAATTACCGTCATTATTAGTTAAATGAGCCAATTTATATTGCAAAGAGTTAGGATGTTTGTTAACTTTAATCCAATATTTAATAATACGAATTCTGCGAGTGAAAACTAAAGGCAATCTACCCAGTTCTCCATACACTGAAGCACTGCCCGTTTGTTGCCCAACAGATAATACATGCTTTAGAAATTTTAGATGAATAAGTTCAATGTCAGGGGCTTTGTGAAAACCCCAAACTTCACATCCGTAGCACAATATTGGGAGAATCATCAAACAATTTAAATTTATCTTGGACATGTACAGATATTTCATCAAATAAGGAATGTAAGGAAAACAAGGCTTTAAGAGCACATACAGATAAACGATTCTATGACGTATAAAAAGAACAGTTAGCTTTTAATGTAACCCCTAGATATGTAAACTCATTAATACTTTTAATTTGCTTTCCATTATAAGTTATATTTATGTTTCTTCTGGTAATACCTTTACCAAAAACTACAATAACTGATTTTAAAACATTTACTTCTATGCCCAAAGCATTACAATAATTCTAAAGTGTATTAATCTAATTTTGTAAGCTTATAGCTGACCTAAAAAAAATACAGTGTCATCCGCATAAAGTAGCATAAACAAATTCATTTCAGCAAGTGATATTGTGTCTGGAATATTGTTTTCATTGTTTAAATAATGTAATCATACATGTCTTTAATAAACATGAGAAAAAGTAACGGAGATAAAGTTTCACCCTGCTTAACGCCAGTAGAGCTATCAAAGAAATCAGAGCATTTACCATTGAAACATACACACATTTTAACAGTAGCATACATAGATTGCAAAAACTGTACAATCTTGGAAGAACATCAATTTCTTATTAATTTAATAAATATACCGTTCCTATAGACTAGATCGAAGGCTTTTTTAAAATTAACAAACCAACAATATAAATTACTATTTTCATTATAAACTCCTTTATCACTTATACAGTTTAAAACAAAAATAAAATCTATCGTACTTCGATTCTGTCTAAGACCATACTGAAACTCATTTAAAATGTTGTTAGCTTCCACCCAATCAGTCATACGTTTATTGATAATATTTGATAACATCTTAGAGAAAATACTTGTAGGCGCAATACCTCTGTAGTTTTTTATGTCTGAAAGCGAATCTTTCTTTGGAACAGGCACAATAATCCCTTTAGTCCAGCTTGCAGGATACACACCAGCTGTGAAAATATAGTTAAACAGTTTACATAGTAATGGTGAGATGAAATCTATGCAATCAAGAAAGAATTTTGGTATTAGTTTATCATAGCCACCACTTTTTCCTCTCTTTAATGAGGAAGGAAATTGCGTTTTTAACTTCGTGTATTTCGAAAACCTTATCTAGGGATTCAATATTTTTTGTGTAGTTCGAAGTATCTAACTCTTCTTCAACAATATTATTTTTAAATATTTTTCGGTCGAAAACAAATCCTTAAAATGTTTTAACATATCATTTAGATTAATCTAATTCTGATAACAGTCTAGCTTATCTTTATATTTTTTATCCCATTCCAGAATTGTTTAGGATTGGAAGAAGCTAAATTTTGTAAATTGCGCTTTTGTATTATATTATATTTTGTTTTAGCTTTATTTATGACTTTACGGTATGATGTACGCTTTGCCTTAACAATACACAAGTCAACATCTGTTTTAGACTTTCTATATTTATTAAATGTGGCTCTAAATTCTCTTTTCGCTATAACGCATTCTTCATTAAACCAGTGATTTTTACTTTTAAGACTATTGTTTACTTTGAGAGCATTAGTGTGAAATAAAACTTTGCTATGTATGTGATATTCAATATTATATAGTTTTTCGGAAATATAATCTACGCTCTCGTCGATTGTCAAAATCTGTGTACATACTCGATCAACAATATTATATAAATTATCTCTCCTGCCGTAAGGTTTCATTAAAAACAAAAAAGTTTTAACACTTACATGAATAATGGTTTTAGGATTATTTTACTTAATACAGCTTTCTGTCTGGTTCCAACATTGGAAATTGGATAACTATTTTGTCTGTGTTTACGGTATATAAAAACACTCTCATTGCAAGCTTACCGCATATTAAAAAATAATTAAATAAATGTCTTATCTAAGAAAATCCTCTTATGTTGCTGCTTGTGTATTTAAATGTGTTATTACATTATACGTTTATATTTATATGTTTTTTCTTCTATTTTCTAATACTTATGTTTTACATATGTGAATATATCTAATGTAATGCAGTTACATAAGTCTCAGTGTAGAATGAGACATGATGTTCTTAAGCCGGCCATTAAAAAGTAACATAAATAGAAAAGTATGTCTCAACATTTATAAGTTAAGCCTATTGTAATTCGAACTTACCGAAAGGAATGCTGAAAGAAACAAAGATGGAATTAATTGATATTTTTATTGATTCTTTGTAAAACATAAGCCAAATAGAATGAATGTGTTTAACATTTTATTAATTATTGATTCAGAAACTGGCAACTGATTTAACTAAAAAAGTATCGATAATTGACATTATAACTTTCATTTTATATTGTATCACGATTTAGGCAAATACCAATTATACCTTTTATACATACGTTTCTGTGTCTTTTTATAGTCACCTACATATCAACACAAAATACTTGTTGTTGTTTTTATTTGGGCTTCGACAAAGATTCTGTCCGACAGTTCTTACCCCAATAATAAGCCAGACTTAATTGGCCACAAGACACGTATATAACACTATCATACATTAAGCCTAAACGTTTTTACTACAGCATTTATGGAATAATTATAATTATAAACCATGGTTTCCCCAGTCTTAAAAAGCACAGAGCTTCCATTCATTTTTAAATGGTCATCGAAAACTTAAATGCCATATAGATACTATTCCCTTAAAAGATGTATCTCAAACCCTGTTTTCATAATTAATTATTTTTTTTACAATTGTCACATACTCATCAGAATATGTATTTGAATTACACAATATCGTCGTTTTGTCAGTATTGTATATATGTATGCATGTCGTTTCAAATTGCTGGGTAGAGATTGGCTCAACATTTAACAGTTAATAAAGCCTATGGTTATGTTTCTATTGATAAACATATTTATCTACATTTTTTCAGTATGTACCAATTCAAGTCAGAAGTTTAAAGGTGATGTTTCAAGACGTTACTAGATCATCAAATGATTTAATGCTACAAATTAGATCGAAATTCAAAAAGGGCATATCAACAATGTTATTTTCAAAGGCATGTTTTACACCGAATGTCTATATTTCTTGCATTTTGTGTACAAATATTATTTAATCATTTATTTATTCACTTTGCAGATTCGTCGGACCTGGCCTTTGAGAGCTGAGAAGTCGGTAAATTTTGCTTCTATATGAATATATAAATGACGTTTAAGGAAAATAATTTCTCTTCATTTTTTTATTTTTATCGATTTCTTCCATTTCTCCTACAGTCATTAATTTTATATGGAAGAGGCGAATTTTGATACAGTTTTCCGCAGACTCTTAACTCAAAATGTATCATTGTGTTCCAGCTAAAGTACAGAGAACTGGCGTAACGTTTGGAAAAAAAAAAGCAAAAATCTCTCAAATTGCATTTAGTATCGTAATGGGATGACATATAAAGTTTATATAGGGAACAAAAAGGCTTTCAGGAGAAACAAAGTTATTATCTTCAAGAGATTATTCCATATCCTGAGAAACGACAAAGTATCGCATGATAATGCCGAAAAAAATGACTTTTTAGGTGACGCCCATGCGCGGAATGTGATTTTGTTGCTTATTTTTTCGCCTTTTTAGAGGCCTGAGAGGACATAAGTACGTTAATATCTTCAATTATTAGACCCTTGATCGTCCTGGCTTACACTTGTGACTAGTGAGCCTAGAGTTGTGCTTGTTTGCCTCGTTGCCTAGCCGCGGTCTGTGAACCAACATGGCAGCCCTACTAGAAAGATCATTGTCTGTGAAGATCTCGTTAAAAATCTTCAAGTGGTAAATCACCAGCATGTACATTGCGCAATTTAAGGATTTTTGGGAACAGAAGAAGTAAACTGATTGCAGTTAAAAGACTGTATAAGAGAACAGACATATAAAAGATTTAATAAATGTTAATTAATTTTGTTGATAGTCAAAAAGAGGAAAAGATAGTTATTTTAGTGGACTTGACAATCGCGTATGACATGGTAGAATGGGACTGATTAGATAGGTGTTTTCAAACAATGTATGTTGGTGATAGGTTCAGATAATGTATTAAGCTGCCTTTACATGGGTCAAAAGCCGCAATAAAGCAAATGGCTAATCTCTTCTTTTTTAATTTAACACGTTTTTTTCCAGCAAGGCTATCCGAAGATTAAACAAAACCAAAACAATTGCATCATTATTTAAGATTAGATTTTGTACATTTAAATGTGTGTGTGCGTGCGTGTGTGCGTGTGTGTGTGTGGATGTGTGTTTGTGAATGGACCCGAGTTGTTAGACGTTGATGTTTGGAGCGGTGTTTGCAAGGACAATTCTTAGTGGTTGTTTATATATTATGTGATATGTGATAGATAACACTAAAAATTATGATATCATCATTTTTCACCTTGTATTTTGCATAAATATTGTACAATATTCTTGAAGCAGTATGACTTAAATTAGATTTAAAACGATGTAATTGCTGTGACCATACCATGCCCTAATATAAGTTAAAGATAAGAATCAATACATGACTATTCTTATCCGTCATCATTTTCCACAATATTTTCTGTGTCTTCACTTGCCTGTAAAATTGAAACTAATTTTACTTAGTTTTCTACCGTTTACTAACACAAACACAGTGCTGTAATTTGTGTACTGCTTTAACCATTGACAAACTGTTGTCTATTGAATCTCTTTTAAAATACAGAAGTGGAACTTGGCTATTCATGTCCGCAGCCAGATGCCTGCAGAACCTATAACTCCAATTGCAACTATTGGAAATATGTATGTAGCTCTAGTTACTATGACAGCAATGGACCAGAGAATTACGGAGGGAGCTGTGTGTTAAGTTAAGATTTCGTTTGATAAAATGAGTTAACATGTGCCAGGCTCCACGGCAATTAATGCTTATGTAGGCCATGTAATTACTTTTCTAAAAATAGATGCTGGCAAAGAAAACAACTGACAAGTGCAGATTCCCTCGAGTTGTGTGTCTGTCGACTTAGTTAAAACAATCTAAAGCGAAACAGAGAAAATACTCACACAAATAAATAACCTTTATCTTTTGCGATCAGAGTGCAATATGTTTCAATACCTTATTTTTGTTATCACTACACAGTTACATTGAACATAGTTGCACATATCGTGAAAGATATTCTCTAACCATTTAAACACGTAAAATTAGTTATAGATGTATCCTGTAGTGCTTCTGAAAAGTGACGTGTACCTTTTCAACATGGCCGGCAACAATGCTACACTTTATTTACTCTAGAGATTGGTCTCGGTGAAGCATGTCCTAGACCAGATGCATGTTACACGTCCAATGCCGTCTGCAGCATTAGAACGGGAGGTGGAACTTGTGTTTGCAGCTCAGCTTTCTATGATGACAACGGATATGTATTAGGTGGAAGCTGTCGATTGAGAAGATCGGAAGGACAGGCCGTGTGTAGTCTATACAAAAGTTTTCACTACGTTGTGTTCTTTGAAAACTTCATTAATTGAAAACATGAACTAATTTGTATTCTGTTAAAACAATTGATACATATGCCTCGTAATGCATACGTATTAGTTTCTGGAATGCACCGTAGAATTATTTATTGCAGTTCAATATTAACATACCATACCTATTTATATAATACTAATTCAAAACAGAGGTACAACTTGGATCCAGATGTGACATGCCAACAGCCTGCGCCACGACAAATAGTGTCTGTCTTGGAAACATATGTTAGTGTCGCTCGGGTTACTATGACTGTAATGGCGCTTGCCCTGGAGGTTTAAGCACCCTAGTCGACCCTTTTGCCGACTGACCGTTCCAGTGGGTAACTGATGGTTGTTTTGTGTGTGTGTGTGTGTGTGTGTGTGTGTGTGTGTGTGTGTGTGTGTGTGTGTGTGTGTGTGTGTGTGTGTGTGTGTGTGTGTGTGTGTGTGTGTGTGTGTGTGTGTGTTATGTCTCGTCTCTGTGTTTTTGTCACATTTACATTAACCCTGCTTGCGTTTGTCTAGAGGTAGATTAAATTTAAACATCTATGGAAACTTTGACAGGAACTTTTCTTATTTACCTTTTAAAGCCATACTTCTTCTGTTAATCATAATAATACAATAATTATATGACAGAGAAGACTGGCTTTAATAAAAAGCAAGACATTGCCCATTTTGTCCGACGTTAAACCAAAATGCACTTAAGTGCGCCGCTTGAAATCCTTCAAAATCATTAAAGATTATATTAAATTTTGTAAACACTGTTCGTTCTAGTTTTAATGTACAAAGACACTAAATAAAACAACCAATATTCAGTAAAGTATTGGACTGTCATACAAGAGGTCATATATGTGAGTTTTTATAACAACTTCTAACCCACAGGTCATAAAGAAGCGTTATAAAAAAAAGGGAGAAGTGTTCATGCCTGATGTAATATGGCTTGAACGTCAAATCTTTGAGTATCAACGATACTTAAAAGAATCGATGGTCTACGGTCTGCAAAAGAAATAATTATTATCAACTAATCCCAACAACACAAGCTTTAACCGGTCATCTTTATTTACAAGTAGTATACAATAAGCTACATAAAATACAAAAACATGTGTTTTGCCTTGTATTACAGGGCCGACTCTGAACAGCAAGTGTGAATTGTACTGGCATTATTAAAGCAATATTGAAAAAAATAATTACAGAAGCCTGTATTTTAATTATATGATACACACTTTTGCAGGACTGACTTTGAACATCAAGTGTTTCTTGACAGCCATTAACACTTACTGCCAGCAGGATCAATGTTTGGATGGAAATGCGGAATGTTTAAACAACAGCACGTATACTTGTACTTATCATCAAGGATACCATCAGACAGGATCCTGTTGTGTTTTAAGTATGAGTATAAGAATAAAAAATATTGATTTAATATATGTTATTGTTAAACCAAATTATAGGTTCTTTTTTGTATTTTTTTCAGATAAAAAGCAAAAGCCCATTATCGAAATAAAAACAATCATCAGATCATGATGAAAGAAACAAGATACAATGGTAAGAAAATCGGCAACTGTAACTATTTCAAGAGTGGAGCCTTAACATATCCCTCACATGTTATAAAGGCCTCAAAAAAAAGGAAAAAAGCAAAACCGCAAAATTGTTTTTAGGGGTTTTTGATTTTGGCTATTTTTTTAATGCAAAGTTGGGTAAAGGTTTATATTACACAAATGAAGACTTGTGCCGAGATCAATATACAGTTTTAAGGACCTGGGTAATGTGTTATTGGCAGAGGACGAAGCCCGCATTGTTGTCTTTGTACAACGAGCTATCCGCGCTTCTCAGTTTAACATTAAACTTTCAAAGATATGGATCAAATTCGCTTGCATTCATTTCTCCAATCTTTTCCCACAGTTTTCCTCGAAAGATTATCACGAAAAAGGTCCACTTCTACCAAGGTTACAATTTTTGTTCTTTTCCATGTTACAGTAATATTATTAAATCATCATCAGACAACACAAATAAAATGTTGATTTTTGTTACCAGACGCCATGTTGTTGTAGCGATATTGCGCGTAAAAAGAACGCGATCACAAGTATTATGTTTTTTTCTGCAGACATGAAAACATCCTCGAGTCAATATCACTCTATTTTGACTCACACATGACCAGCGCTCGACCAGTCAAAACGCTTTAAATTCAAAGGATATGTGATTGTTTTGACACGTAACGTCAAAACATATTTATTAATAACAACTGTGTGGCATATTCTCTTTTGCAAAAAAATACCCTTTAAAAAGTACATTTAATTGGGAATAATTGTAAAGTTCATGATTTGTATCGGTAAAATGAACTTAAAACATGCGAAATTGCTCAAATATATAGTACAAATATATACGTGTGTAGTGGTAAATAATAATAGTTTTATCGACCTGGGTCTATTTATAGTGACCGAGGACGCAGTCGGTTTTAAGTAACTCTGAACAGAAAGTGACTGCGGCAGAATATTTGGACCAAATTTGGAATTTGTTGACGTGAGGTCATTTTATTTTGCGCAGTGCGCTTGATAACAAATTATTTTTCAAAATCACCGTTTGTGGACATTTATCTGTATTATCCGATATTGACTCACCATTTTATCAAAGTAAGAATAGGGTATAAAATTCTGACAGATAACTGGACATGACAAAAGTAACGTCAAGACATGTTAAAGTAGCACTTGTTATGAAACTATCAGTTCAGAGTGTGCACAGAAAGAGATAGAAATTTCATAAAATTATCATATACATTTTTTAAACGAATATATTGTGCTATCTGTAGCATTTTAAAAATCACTCACTGTAATGATTTTGTAGCCTCTTTCGTCGATATTAAATTGGTGAATGGCACTAATGAGTTTTCGGGAAGCATTCTCCTTCGCAGAAATAAAGAGTGGCGTCCTGTCTGTGATGACCTATTTGGAGTTGAAGAAGCGACTGTTGTTTGCAAAATGCTGGACTTTAGGTAAGCTTAGGTGATAAGTGTTTGAAAAACTGGTATATTAAGTGCTACAGGCAAGTCTTAACACAATATAGATTTGAGACTTCAGAATTAATGTTAATAAATAATATGCTACTTTTTATTATTAAATTGTTTCATTTAAAACATGCCACTTAACACGTATATGTGTGAATATTGTGTTATACTGTACTGCTGTTCTTGTCATTTACAGCACAGATGACGCCAAATCTTACTGCTGTAATAGATAAGGTAATCCCGTCGGTGTAAGTGGATATTTTGGCTGGATAATCTAGCTTGTACAGGCAATGAAGCCAGTTTATGGAAATTTCAGAGCAGTCCTGTAGGGTTTCGTGATTGTTCTTCATTCGACGTTGCATCCGTGGTGTGTCGTATTTTCTATACAGCAATCGTCAAGAGAGTGTTTTTTTTAACAATAACAGTAACAGCATTACAACATTTCCTAAGTAAAAAAATAATGGTTATCAAGCAGAATTAAAATCTGGGACAAAGAAATACGGTAACTACTGAGTTGAAGACATATCGAATCCTTACGCATATATATATATATATATATATATATATATAGAAATATATATATATATATATATATATATATATAGAAAGAGAGAGAGAGATAAATATAGAGAGAGAGAGAGAGAGAGAGAGAGAGAGAGAGAGAGAGAGAGAGAGAGAGAGAGAGAGAGAGAGAGATCCACTTCAAGCGGAACACACATGCGATAATTTTTACAAACAACTGGGGACTTTGGTTGTTACCCTATTAAAATGAAGCTTTCTTATATTTGCTTATTTGCTTATACTGAATTACGTCAGTATTATGTATTGGCTTACATTGAGCAAATAGATGGCATTTATTCTCGACATAGATTTTCAATGTCCAAAAATGTTAACACATACAGACGTGACCGTACAAACAGTATAGGACCTAGTAATTTCATGTCTGTAAAATAACTGTGAAAAATGGAAAATCAATTAAAGCAAGTGCAGTGCCTATGTTATATGTATATTTCCACTTATACTAGATCACAATGGCGGCGACAAGAATATAATTTGGGTGAATTTATTCTTCTATTAAACATATAATCAAACGGTGTAATTTTTACAATAAAATTCTGGGAACACTAGGGGTGTTACGATACGCTATCCTCACGATAGGATATATATCGCGATATATACCACACGATACGAAACGTATCGTAATACACAATATTTTGGTACTGATGATACTTTTTTGCTTTCACAAAGGTACCTTATTACACCATGCCTTATATTACACAATATGTTTGCATAGCTATTTACTGAAACTTCATTAATCAGAATGTATGACATAAAATATTTCATCCACATAGTAAATGACTTGACTAGTATAATAACTTAAAAGTGTTAGGTCTTAAAACAAAATTGTAATATAATATAATTTTCTTCTAATACTTTTCTCATTATCATTGTCAATTCTGAATGTCCATATAAAATAAAAGATATATAAGTTTGGTACAATATAAAAAAAAAAACACTATAAAGTTTAATAATAATATAAAATGTCAACACAGTCATCTAGTAAGTAGTAGTACATTGTATAAGAGAAATAATGGCGGCAGGTTGTTACTAGGGCTCCGTATCGGTCAGATTCATCGATATGATATGTGTATCGATACAAAAATTATCGATATTCGATATATCATATGATATATTAGAACATACATGCAAGTGCTTATTACTGTTTTTTTTTCTTGTGTGTACGAGTTAATAAACTATTGCAAGTTGTATAATATATACAGACATAACATGATGTTTAATATATGGTATTGGTCAAGTTAAAAAACAGGGTATGTACTTTAACATTTAAAAAATTATGGATCTATAGTATATACATGTATAGATATATACTTTATAAGATCAGCGTTATTGGGTCGGAATAATAGAATGTTGCGTTAGAAATTACGTTTAGTGTTATTTTGACGATTAAAGTTATCTAAATTGTACTTATTCAGAAAAAAAGATTTACCTACCATGATAATGTTATATTTCAATATACCAGTCTAACAGCTACCCTAAATGTGACCTCGTACGGCTTGACACAACATAGTTTCAGTCAAAACCTGATGCCAGACAATACCCTGTTCCCGGTGTTTAATTCCCTTAAGAAGTTCACGCTTCTGTAAACACTACTACAACATGAGAACATTTTCTGTAAGTTATATCGTCTGTATTAAAATATATGCGGCGTAAGAATAGATTTTCTTACCTTTTGTGTTAAATTCAGTTTTAAATGTCCTTGATATCAAAACATTTTCATGTGCTACTGATATGGCCAGAGCATTAGGATGTTATTCTTCTGTCCAAAAAGGCGATCAGTATCAATGCGACGTGATTGTGATTTTACATTTCTCATGCTTTCATTTTTATCACCTAGGACATTTTGAGGAGTTGTTGGTTTAGTATTTTATATCAAAAGATTAGCAAATAAGGATAATGCATCATACATGTCATTTCTTTTCAAAATGTACGTAATCATAACGACCCCCCCCCCCCCCCCACCAACTTTTAATCCAAACTCTTAAGCAAACGTTTTGTCCAAACTCCCTTTCAATAAGAACACGCCCTTATATAGACCAAAAGAAATTCTAGAATATTCACGAAACCCAGAACATTCTTGAAACTTAGTTTAAAATAAACAAATGATTTTAGAGTAGTTACGCGAATGCTACGTCATCAATATCACAACGGTAAACAACCCTTAACCTGACTAGCGTAACCTTAAACGCTGGTGTACTACTGTACATAACACCTCCACCTCTACAGGAAAAAATATTTATGCAATTAATCGTTTTTTAGAATATTGAATTAAAAATAACTCAAGTAATCACATCAATAATACAAAATACAATATAAGTGTCAAACTTAAAACAGATGTAATATCAAAACATATGAAATTTCAAATTTACACAACGTCGGGTTACAAATTACAAATTGCATGTATTACATATTTACCAGACATCATATCAAAACAAATTGTAATCAATATAACACTATAACAGTTATACAATACATATAATCTTTTGAATAAACATAATTGTAATAACATATTGTGCTTCAGTTAACACAATTACGTACGAGACAGAGCATCAGGTATTACATTGTCTTTTCCTTTAATGTGTTTGATTTCTAAATCAGAACAGCACTCTTGTAAGAGCAGGCTCTACCTTAGTAACCTTTGGTTTTTGTTCTTTAACTTGTGTATGAACTTAAGAGGGCTGTGATCACTGAATACAACAATAGGTTTAACTGAAGAAGTTAAATACACTTCAAAATGTTGTATAGAACAAAGTAAGAGCAAGACACTCTTTTTCAATTGTAGAATAATTTCTCTGATGTTTGTTAAACTTCTTTGAGAAATAAAACACGGGATGATCAATACCCTCACTATCTGATTGTAACAGAACAGCACCAGCACCGACGTCACTAGCATTAAGAGCTATTGAAAAACTTTTACCAAAGTCTGGTGCTAAGAGAATTGGTGCACTCTAAAGTACAGCTTTTGAATTTGTCGGATGCAGTTTGACATTCAAATTTCCATACAAATGTTTTACCTTTTTTGAGAAGGCTTGTCAAAGGTTCTGCAATGGCAGAAAAGTTTGTACAACATTTTCTGTTATAACCTGCCATACCAATAAATCGCATCGATTGCTTTTTACATGTAGGTATTGGAAACTCAGAAATAGCCATAACTTGCATCAATAGGTTTTACATGACCCTGTCCCACAACATGTCCTAAAAAGGTCAACGTAGGATGACAAAATTCACTTTTATCAAGGTTAATGGTTAGCTTTGACGCACTCAATCTGTTGAAGAAAGTTTGGATGATTTCCAGTTGTTCGGCAAACGTCTCAGGGTAGATAATGACGTAGTCGATGTAGACATCGCACCTGTCAAGTCCAGAAATGACAGAGTTAATGAGTCGTTGGAACGTTGCTGGTGAATTCTTCATGCCAAATGGCATAACCTTGAATTGGTACAGTCCATCTCGTGTCACAAATGCAGACGATTTCTTTGCTCTGTCTGTTAGAGGTACTTGCCAGAATCCCTTCAGAAGATCGAACTAAGTAAAAAATTTGGCTTTCCCAACTTTGTCAATACAATCATCCATCCTTGATATGGGATATGAATCCGTCTTTATAATGATATTGATCTTCCGGTAGTCAGTGTAAAGTCTATTTGTTCCATCTGGTTTGGGCAGAAGAATATACGGTTTAACAGCAGCTTCACTTTCAACGATAACATCGTGTTGGATTTTATCAGTTCGTGTTGGAATGTCAGGAAACAAGTGTTGGAATTCACGAACAAGTTGTTTCAACTGTGCCTTTTGATCCGGTTCCAGATGAATGAATTTCCCATCAATGTTCCTCAAAATGGCCGAGTTTTTTCAGCTTAGTGGGACAAGGATCCACATTGGTCTCAATATCACTGTCACTAACTGAATTATTAATGTCTAAATCAGGTGGGACAGAGTGAACAACTGACACAGGTTTACTAACATTTTGGCTATTTCTGTCAATGTACAACTTCAATATGTTAACATGGCACATTTGTTTTTGCTTTCGCCTCCCACGAGTGCGTATTATGTGATTGACGTCGCTGACATTTTTTCTCAAAAAATGTAAGGCCCAAAGTATCTAGCTTGTTATGCAAGCACCTGGTCACCTGGTTTTAAAAAGCAAGTTTGAGTATTAATATCATATCTAACTTTCATTTTTCCCTGGGCCGCTTTCAGATTTGAACGTGCCAATTCACAAGCTTTTGATAACCTTTCTAGGAAATCAGATACATGCTTCAACAAGTTTAACGTGACTCATCATCAGACAGGAACTTTTTCTTAAAAAGTTTTAACGGACCACGAACAGAGTGACCAAACACAAGCTCAAATGGACTCAATCCAAGAGACTCCTGTATTGATTCCCTAACTGCAAACAAGAGCAGCGGGATTACATCATACCAGCTTTTGTCAGTGTCAAAGCAATAAGTACGAATCATGTTTTTCAATGTCTGGTGAAATCTCTCTAAGGCACCTTGACTTTCAGGATGATAAGCAGATGAACTATATTGTTTGATTCCTAGCTCATGCATGACCTGCTGAAATATACTAGACATGAAATTCGAACCTTGATCCGATAAAGGTATTGCTTTAGGAAAACGTGTCGAAGCACACATGATGGTCAAGAGATACTGATTTCCTGACTTTGTCTTAGGCAAAGGTCCAACGCAGTCTATGGTAATCCGACTAAACGGTTCCTCAGATGGAATGGGCTGTAACGGAGCTTTGGGAATATTTTGATTTCGTTTACCAACCATTTGACAAGTGTGACAAAAGTTACAGTACTGAGACACGTCAGACTTAAAACCTGGCCAACAGAAGTGATTAAAGATTTTATTGTAAGTCTTTGTGATACCTAAATGACCAGACGTAGGTGATTCATGAGTCAGACTTAAAGTTTCTTGTCTATGCTGACAAGGAACTACAATCTGATGATTAACCGCCCAATCATCATCAACTGCAACATCTGGTGGTCTCCATTTTCTAATCAAAACACCATTCCGTACATAATAACCGACTTGCGCACATGAAATCTCATTCTCAGGTAAACCTTCTCGAACAAGCAAGAAATATCAGGATCACTGTGTTGATCCTGAAAAAGTTGTGATCTTGACCTTTTATCATCAAATTTGTCATTGGATGAATGGCCATAAGTCGAAAATGTTGACATAACAGAATGTGACGGACTCACATGTTTAAGGGACGGGTCATTGGCCTCGTTGTAAATCTGACCTATAAAAGTGTCAGCCAAGTCAACATTAGAAGTGACATTTTTGTCAAAGGCATTTTTAGCCGAACTTTGGATAGCTTTGCTAGCCATAGAACGAGTAACTGCACAAGAAGAATAAAGATCAGAAAATTCCTGTTCAGCAGGAACAGGACGTTTGTCCATGATAGGAGTGTCAGTTACGAACGGGTTTACTACGACCTTATCTCCAGCTAAGTCGTTGCCTAGCAACAAACGGACACCCTAAAAAAAGATAATAAAGATCTAAGACCGACATACACTATACCACTTACTAAAGTGGAAGACAAAACAATGTTATGGAGAGGAACAGTTAAAGAACCACACTCTACACCCTGAATAACAACACTAACCCCAGTAGGTCTTCTCGGAAAACGGCAGAGTATGTGCCAAAATAAGAGATTGGGACGCCCCTGTGTCTCTTAATATCTTAATAGGGGTAGGCGGGCAAGAATCATCTGAAAGTGATAAAAACTATTTGACAAAAATGACTCATAAATATCCATAACAAAGTCAGAATTGGGTTTTGAACCTCAACGGTATGAAAAGGCTCTTTTGCCGTAGGGAAGAAATCAGGTTTGCTAACATTATGAAAAGTGTCAACTCCGACACAAGTCTGTGGCCTTGACTTGAAAGTGGTGAGGCCTGGTGGCTTGTACCCACCATTTGACTGCTTCTACTTTAATTTTAAACGGTCAGAATTGAAGTGACCAGTTTTCTTGCAATAATTGCGAGTAACATTAGATAAGGTATTTCGTTCACTGGACGGTATTTGTCTGTGTGAACTGAACTGACATGAAAATTACTGCTGTGTTTAAACTTAGCATTTGCATGTGGACTTGAATTGGTATTTTTGGTAGTGCTCAGTGTAGATGTAAAGTTTGATTTACGAACAAATGAGACCTTGTGAGTCAAAGAATAGTCATCAGCCAAACGAGCAGCTTCATCTAAAGTTTCAACTTGCTTGTCATAAATGAAGGTCTTAATGTCAGGTTGGATGCAGCGTTTAAACTCTTCAATAAGCATAAGCTGCCGTAATTGTGCATGGTCTTGTTTTATTTCTTTAGATGAACACCATCGGTCAAATAATTGTGTTTTAGTTCTAGCGAACTCAACATGTTTTTGATTAGTTTCTTTTTTACAATTCCTAAATTTCTGTCTATATGCCTCAGGGACCAGTTCGTAGCCTTTAAGAATGTAATCTTTGATCATAGTTAGAACACTGTTCAATGCTTAACTGTGTGTAGATTTCACCTGCTTTACCAAACAGAACAGTTTGCAGAAGTAAAGTCCAGTGCTTTTTTTTTTTTTGGCCATTTAAAGTTATCTGCAACTTTCTCAAAATGTAAAAAGTATTTGTCAACATCCTTTTCTTGAAATGGAGGAACAATTCCAATATTATTTGACACATCAAATGCTTTATTTTGAATGGATGTCTGATCTGCTCTTTCTAGTTTCTTCAATTCTAACTGAAACTGCCTCTCTTGTTTTCTCTCCTCTCATTCCATTTTCTTTTCTTCCAACTTTAACCTTTCTAATTCTATTCGCTCTTCTCTTTACATTCTTAATTTCTCTGATTGCAATTTTAATTCTAAGTCCTGGTCTAACATATCTTCCTTTGAAAACGACATAAAGTCATTCGAAAGTATGCTATCGTCAATCAAAGTTTAAATAAGCATATTGCAAATAGCCTGTTTTCGCATGGATACTTTAATTCCAGGAATTAAAATGAGCAGCGATGTTTAGCAAATCAGACTTTTGGGCAAAATTGTTGCTGGTTTGTAGAAATATTTGATCACAAAAAAATAAAAAATAAAAAAAAACACAAAAAATAGCAGAGTTATCCTTTAATGTTTCAAGTCCCGGACGAGCCCACAATTTCTGTTACGACCGGTGTCGCTATATAAAATGGCAAAATGATCAACTTCAAAATAGACACCACAAACAATTAATGAACATTAATCCAGAGGAGTTACCGCCTTGAAACGGTCAGTGGCACTGGGGGCTTTAAACCAGATTCTAGGGTGCACCAACCTCACACTTGCTCTAATAGGTTCTCATATGAACACACAAGTACAAATTGTCTTGGAGAAATAATTACAACCCACCCACCAACTTGAAAATTTTCCATGCAAAAGCACACAAACATATCAAACTGAAGAAGCTAATTGCATTGTCAACCAAAAGGGTGGGTACTCCATGAACTTTCTGAGTCGAGAGCCCTAGAGTCAAATCAGCAAGAACATGATGACAGAGACAAAAGAAACAGACCGAGCTTCTAGGTTCTTTTGAAGATTTCCACATAAACCGTCATAAACTCATACCTCTGCCGCCGTCGTTCAAACTAAGAAGTAAGCATAATGATCAACTGTTGATGGGGTAATCAGCCATCAAGCAGACTTCAATACTTTTCAAGTTATACTCCTGTCATCTTTATTTAAAAACGGGATATGGATAAAGCGGGGCCGTCATGATTAATGGTTCTTTGTAATTTAATTTCTCTCAATGAGCGCATTTTAAGTTGCAGCTTAATACTACAATTTTGACTTTTGGCTTTACATTTGATATAACTTTTAAAAACAATCAAGAGTCAGTTCTCTCCCCTGCAATTTATTTCAATCAGCCGTAAAAGTAACAACTATGCTTCTAAAAGACGTTTTGAGTAATGCTCCGAACTTTTACAAAATGGAAGCAAATTAAAAATGGAACCATGCATCTCAGTAACTTTCATATTTTCCTGGACACCGATAGAAATAAAATGACTGCAGTCGGACGAAGAACAGACGGACGGCTTGACTGACCGATTGTCCGAGTGAGACACGGACGGACGGCACAGGCGACTCTGTCTTCCCCTCTTAGAGAAGCATGACACGCCATCCCATTGATCCGTCAAAGTGTCATAAACAAATGTTAAGAATGTGTAAACATTTCGTATGAACAATATTTTAGCAAATGTTTGTTTGTTTTTTGTTGTTGTTGTTTTCACCTTTTTGGCCATGCGAGGAGTTCATAACATTTTTCTGAACTGTATTTTCACAAATGCGTTACACATTTGTACGTTTTTGTCACTCAAGTTGTGAGGAATTCGTACGAATTCTTCACACATGGTACATATTCGTATGTGTGAAAATTCCGGTTCAACAAGGCTTGTATTTTCCTTCATATAAATGACGACGTTTCCTTCTCTATATCAATATGATATACAAAAGGAAAGTCGATGAGTGTCACTAGAACATAGATTCAATGGTTGTGTCATTAGAAATTTGTTCAAAATAACGGTCGTCTTCTTAACAATAGTTTAATTACACCTTTTATTATTACGATACTTATTAAATTCAGGTTTTCTTAATTAAGACTTCATAAATGGTTCGCCTCTTTAGTCCACAATGCATTATCTTAATTCAGCGTATACAGTCTGTATGTTTATCACCAAATTTAAAATGTTTAGTAACCCTACGCTCAACTATGTCTAAACGCCTTTACGCAAGACTTATTATGAAATATGTATTTAATAACTTATAAAATAATTTCCAAGATAACCTAAGATTGTAAAATGTATTTTGTGCAATGTATGCGACAAACAGCCTAGCGTGACTATTTACCTGGAACAAATATAACTTTATTGCGCTTAATCGTCATTATATTTCTATTTTGCAAGTCACTTTCAATGTGGCATGCGACAGCTTGGACCAAAGTTGTCTTGCTCAAATGAACAAATAAAGTGTGGTTACCTGAAAAGATCCCGGAAAATGCTGTTTATTGATGCCCTTCATATATATATATATATATATATATATATATATATATATATATATATATATATATATATATATATATATATATATGAACATTTAAGCATAACACCCAACCCGTCATCACAAACATGTGTTCCACATCTGAGCGCAGTTACATATTTGATAACTGACGAAGCAACGTGACTACTCACTTTTCAAATCACAGTATGTCATCAGTCGGAAGAGTTATACTGTTTAAGAATTGTGGTAGTGGTCATATCGTTTTACTCAGACTTACATACGAATTACTAAAGCTGTTCCAAATTCTCCAAAACAGGAATGAAACAAAACAAAAAGCGGTCGGATACTGCCTTAAAAGGCGTTCAATTTTAAATCACTTATTGACATTCATGATGCTCTTTACAGCGACCTTGATGTTTGTGTGCGGTTTGTGTGCGGTTTGTAGACTGCTAAATAATACTAATTAGAAAGTTCACATTGTGGTTGAACATCAGAATTGTTGCCCCATAATATGCATTTAAAACACTCAAACGTTTAGTTTACTACGAAAATGTAATACATTTTTGTTATTGACTTGATACGTAACTTCATCACTTAATTATCATCACTTAATCGAGTTGGCAAGCTGAAGTTTCACCCATGCACTTCTACTAGTAAAAAACACATTTTTATTTAGTTTAATCTTAAAACATACAAAAAGAAATATTTCTGCTTTTGCCTTACCTCATTAGAAGATACAAACACCACATAAAGTAAATTCGTCGTCGTATAATAAAGAGCCATATGGTTTCTGAGATATCCTAAACTCGTTTCCTGTCAGCAGACCTAATACATGCATTCATACAAGCATACATACACGAATACATACATGCATACATACATGTATACAGTCATGCATACAGACATGCATACATACATGCATACATGCATCATAGATGTATACATACATGCATACATACATGCATCCATACATGTATCCATACATGCATCCATACAAGCATTCATACATGCATGCAAACATGAATCATAGATGCATGCATACATGCATGCATATATGCATGCATACATGCATCCATACATGCATACATACATGCATACATACATGCATCCATACATGCATCCATACATGCATCCATACATGTACACATACATGCATACATACATGCATACATACATGCATACATACATGCATACATGAATGAACCTTTTGTTTGTTGCTTTTGTTTCTTTTCAAATAAATCTTACAATAATTTTATATCGATAATAAATATTGAAATCATATATGAATCTGGATATTATTCATTATAAGATTGTTCATGACAATTTATAACCGAAATAAGACCAAACAATTAACTCTTTTGTAGTCTTTCTACTATATTTGCTGGGGGGTTTTCCATTTGAACAGAGATTATGAAAACATTGGACGTTTCGAATTATTTTGTTTTTGTGTGTGTGAGTGTTTGTGAACGGGGATAACTGTATATTAAACCTTTAATGACATTGGTGTTAATATCTGGCTTAACTGTAAGCAAGCATATGTATCTATTGACTAAATACTAAGTGAATTGGTGCGCCGATGGTTTTACAGATTTACGTCTGGAGTCCTTCTCCGCCAATAACTAGTTGGACTTCGCTAATATGGCCATAATTGTGAACTGCGATGTAACAAAAACAAAACAAACTGCATTTGTATTCCTTTATCAAATGAATAAAATAAAACATATTTGTATTTACAATATTACAGTGCGGTATTTCTTTGTTTACATGCAAAAATAATATTAACCCCCTTAAAAATAACAATTTATTTTGACACAACTAGATTTATATAAATATGTAAACACAGTAAAATTGCGAAAGATGTCTTGGTCCGGTAAGCTTATAGGCAGTGATTTGCAGTCAGTTTGGTACTGCTGGTGGCAGTTATTTTATTGAATATCATACAGTTTATTACCTCTATGGTGTAATGGTATTACCTTAGAAAATGCATATAAATAGCTAATGTTTAATTTGAATGATACCTTAACTGAAACTGCATAAATGAGAATACGGAAATGTTTTGCTATAAGTCACTCGGGGTATCTTATCCCTTTCTTGTCCGGATTCAGTCGAATTGTCGACAGTTCAATAGAAATGTTGTTCCAAAAAATTGTGATCATTTCAGCAATCGTTGAAATAATATTTTTTGTATATCCACAACTGACATTTCAAAGCATATTTTGCTGTAAATGTCACCAATAACTAAGTGACTTTATTTGTCTATTATCCTAAACATGGTCGTATCCCCCTATATGTGTCTATGTAATTCGGGAAACGCATTAATTTAACTTAGTAAAGTCCCTCTCGATTGTCACTACTTGGGTAGAACCATTACTCAGAAAGAACAAAATTGCATGTCACAAAGAGTAGTACCAATTCTAACACAGTTAGGAAGATCAAGAACATGGCACCGGGGTGATTATATCCCGAGTCAACAGCCTGAACAAACTGATCATGTACGCTACCATTTCTTGTGGTGCAGTCTCAAGTAAAATGAAGTTTTAAATCGGAGACCTTATCTTTTAGACAAGCATTGTGATAAGATATGCAAATTCCACATTAAGTGTATATCCACTGAATTTTTAAACATATACAATCGTGACGATTTTAAGTGTCGTTTATCTAAACGCACACAAAAAAGCGATCATGCTGCGGGCTGGGGTGGTGGGGGGGGGGGGGGGGAGCTTCCCAGCCATATTTGTCACACACTATCACCACTTATTGAAATGTGAAGCTTTTTTATTCATACTTGTTTAAATATAATATTTCTAAAATGATAAAACACTGGTTCGATTGCAACACTGGCACAATGTGACAGCCTTCATACAAGGTCATTTTCTTGTCACACACTTTCTTATGTACACATAGTCTCTTTCTTTTCAGTGCAGGAACTGTGTATATGTTTCCGTGTTGTTCGCTCAGCCGAAGCTTGACGGCTTTGTTCTTAATTCAAAGAAAATTCCCTTTTTAGCTTTAATTTAAAGAATAGTTATTTGTTTTATTTGCCTTTGATTTGTAAAATATTGGTTTTACCTTAGATTAGTAAGTCACAACCTAGAAAACATTTTCTGATCATAAGTTAAGATTTTGTTACAACAACTCGGCATCGAACTAAACGTGTACAAGTGTGACCAAAGATTTGCATTAAAGAATGTTAAAGTGAAATAGTAATCATGTCTCTAATTCTAAATTTTGTATAAGTAATTGATATTTTACAACCAAATACACATACAATCCACTTAAATAACTTTTTTTTTATTACATGATTTCTTTATTACTTTTACAATTTACCAATGATACAAATTGATTTTTTTTCTTGTACATGCTGTGACTGCTATTCGTAATGGTTTGTAAAACACATATAAAATATATCTTATTTTATAATGTTATGCCTTATATAAATATTAGTTTCATATACATTATTTAGTTTTAATACTTTTATATCTACTTTTATTTATAAAATACAAGCATTTCGATGGATCGATAAGGTCGTTTGGTGCTGCTTTAACCATTCGTCCGTTTAAAACAATAATAGACTAAGTCAGTGTTAATTAAAGATTAAAGACAAATATCGTGCAAATAACATACAAGTAGATTCGTAATAAGTGATTTTGGGTGATTTCTGTAGTTTAAATGCGCGTTTTTCTTGCGCATTCATCTATTTCATACAGAAATAGAAAGACTTACATGTTAAATGCGCTTATGTCATTTTGGTACCGCCTATTATATTAAAACGACATTTTACTGATTATAGTTTTATTTCTTGTAATTTCTAAATGGTCACTTTGTTTAAGGGAAACAACTCGGTCTTTACGAAAGAGATACAAACATTCGTACTTTGCAAAGCAAGCTAATTTTAGGCTAAATTCATATATAGACATCCGATCAACATTGTAAATGGCAGCATATGCGATATTGCATAATAAATTATTTTACAAGGGTGTTCATGCTATTGCGCGTTTTCATATCTACAACATTTTCCATCACTTCTTGACATCGGATAGCTTCTGTCAGTTTCAGTATTTAATTATTTATTTCTTTCTTCCACTGTTTAACAAACTACAGATATTTATCCCTGAACTTTGCACAGGGCCGCCGTAAAGAAGAGGCTCGACACAACCGCCGGTATAGCAGTTTAGGGTCGCGGAATTTAGATGGCATTCCCTTGTCTTCTTACTAAAACAAAACAATTAGTTATGTTTCGATATATATTAATGTTATGAAGTACTGTAATAAAATATTGTTTGCATGATGATATATATTTTAAGGAAATATATACTCATGTTTAAGGTTTACGAACTACTAAATGTAATTTTGCAATCTGATAATTCTATACTGTTGAAACCATTTTGCGCTAAGAAAGTTGGGGAAAACTTTAAAATATCAAATAATGTCACAAGACAACTGGATATACTGTAACATAAAATCAGCAACCTTAAGTAATACACCTACGTTTATCACAGGATACATGTGATGTTGGTGTTTGTCAGGCTTGTATGTTCTTACCCTCATTCGTATTTTTGCATATTAATATATTTAAATGACTATTTTTACTATCATATTTTCTTGATTTTGTGTAAAAAGATAACAAATATTGCACATGTACCGACATTGCCACCCCATTACGCATCATATTGAATAACCATTAACATTACAATAGATAACTATGTAAACACTTACTTGTACAAAAACGACCTGCAGCCATTAGTTTCTTGGCAGTTTACAGCACAGTAGATGTGAGATGTTTTTAAGGTAGTGCCAATCTGCAATCCATATTTTTTTTTGCATTCATTCCTTGTTCGATGGAACCGATATTGGCCAGACCCAAATGAAATCCCTGCTAGGTTTAACACAACAGCTGCGACAGCTAATCTATGAATCGTCATGAACGTCATTTTCAGGCTTCTTGTTTATTGCCCTGAAATACAATTTGGCGAATACATTTGAATGACATACTTGTATGACATATTTTATGTTAATTAGTTGTTAAAAAAATTACACAATATTTTAACTTGACTATGATTTTGTTTAGCTATATATCGGCAGTGTTGTTGTTGTTGTTGTTGTTGTTGTTGTTGTTTTCTTTTGTTTTATTCTCTCATTCGATCAGATTCCTACTTAAGTTTTGTACATAATCAAATTTTTGGTCAATAAAAAATTGTAAATGGGAAATGTCATATTATTAGAACTGTCGAATAGTCTCAAGACGGAAAAGCGATTGTAAATAACATAAAATGTGAATAATTACAGAACTGAGTTAATGAGAGTATATAAATATCCCATTTACCGGAGATAAAAAGTCATCCGGAGAAAATAAATGTCGATCAGTAGGATGCGATATATATATATATATATATATATATATATATATATATATATATATATATATATATATATATATATATATATATATATATATATATATATATATATATATATATATATATATATATATATATATATATATATATATATATATATATTTAAACTTAACAAATATCTTGTTAAAAATTACAAACATGGGTTACACAGCATTGTCCATATGTCAGAAAGTAAGATTTATTATAATCGACCGAAGCACCTATGGAAATTAAACACGGTGAGTAAACTAATTTTCAAATACATAATCATTTGTTTCAAAACTATACTAAATATGTTGAATTAGACAAGGAGGGCATATTTTATTCTTTTTGAATGTTTCGATATTTTGCATCAGCCCATGATACTAACAATTTAGTGTATTTGAATATTATTTGGTAATAATATATAGATACATGTAAATTATGCCTATCAAACAATTGACTCACATTCTAGATTTGTTATATAAGATAAAATATATTTGACTAAATTGAATATTTTGGCAACTACAGTAACAATAACAAAAGCATTGCCCTTAAAATTGCCGCTCGCTTAATGTCCGCCCTGTCTTGTTTCAGTTTGTTAGCAACAATGATTTATTTTAATTGGCGATTTTAAAAATCCAATATGAAAACATTTCTAACAACGACTCTCCCCATTGGGCAGATCTTTATCTTGATTTCCATTAAAAGGAGTCTGTAAAAACAATGCTGATGTTATGCACGGTTATTTTGGGACTCAGGCATTGTGGAATTGTAAGTAAACAGGAAGTCATGCGTGCAGAGAATTGAAAAAAAAAACATTTAGAAAACTGTCTATGCGTAAAAATCAAACATACCTGGGACTATTCCATTATAAATGATTGAAAGTCTCGCACGTAGGCAATAATTTACGTCTTTTTATTGCTTTTCTTGAGATAAAAAAATTTTACCGTAGCAAAATGCGGCATCCTCATTTTGATGTTTTCTTAGTATTACTCAATATCAAAAATTACTTGCATACTGAACAGTCAAATTTTAAGGTTTAAGAAAACATTTCTTATTTGTGAATATAGTAAAAACAGAATCTACTAGAACTACAAATACAACAAAGCAAAAACGCATTTATGTTTTCCCATAAGAGTACTAGACAGTGCGTAGTTTGTGGTATTTTCCCAAGACCAACTTTGAATCAGATACAAGAAAAGTCCAAGGATTTCTTGTTACGCATAAACTACGAAAATTGTTTTTGTCAAGTAAATTCTAAAAATTGTTGTTGTTGTTGTTGTTAGTTTTAGCATAAAGATAATAATCTTCTCTGCAACGTCATCGATTTAAAAATGAATTGAGATTATTTTTCAAGATTCCTTTAGGAGATATAACAGTGATGCAGCGCCAAATCAAGGGCCGGGCTTACCTCGAAATTGAAGGCAGGTATTGAAAAATTACTGTTGATTTAATTTGTTTGGAAGCTATTTTTTTAATTTTTCTGAGGTATTGCTTACAATTGTTGCTAAATATCGCAGAAATTAAATAAAGTTTTCTCCAAAAAGACTCAACAGACTTAATAAACCATACAACCTTTTTGACATTGTTTAATAAGCTTCGTTTTCTTGGTGACGCTTTTCGAAAACCCAATGTTCACTCTAGAAACTAATGTCTGTTTACACATCAGATGAAAGCACGAGTTGCAAGTTACGAGCATACTGCGAAGACAATTTTATCAATTTAATTTAAAGAAAACAAAATTAGTGATTTGTTTTTGTTTTTGTTTCTAATTATGTAATGTAATAATAACTATGCCACTTTCTAGAGTCAAATCTAAATAATCAAAACTGTTCTGTTAAAGACCCTGGAAAAATGGCCTCGTAATAGTTTTAAAGAAAAAATATATATCGGAAATTTAAATTCCAGTTATTGTTTTCTGTTAATATAACTCCAAAATTGTAATTCGTCTTACAAATGAATTATACATTTATATGAGCAAAGGTATTTGCTTTGTTTTAAAGGTATGCATAGCCCGTTATAGATAAAAACGGTTCAATTTAAACATAGTTGATGAACCTGGACTGAAATTTTGATGTTTATTAGTAGTCATATACTTTTCCATGCTAGTGATTCTTTGCCACTATTGTAAATAAATTGAAAAATGCCCCTATTTTGAGCAGCAAACTACAGCAAATTACATTGTCAACACCATTTTTTAAGGATCCTTTGTACATGTATCACCTAGTGCTGACCCTAACAATCACGTAGCTAGTTGTCTTGAGTTTGGTGAATTGTCTTATTATGACTGAACGTTTGTATGTTTCATCGAATTTCCTGTCAAAAACACTGACGTAATTTATGAGAGTTACAAAAGCGGAAACATACAAGAGAACTACACCTTTGTTCGAAGTGCACACTATATAGACGAGTGATTACCAAAAGTATCCAGCAAACATAATAGTATGATCATTTATTCTTGATTCTTTATTTCGTATTATGTGTCTTTATAAACGGACAGTCTTATGCAAACATGTCATTGCGATGCGGCACCTTTTATATCGAAGATTTTCAGAATATTTCAATCTGAAAAGTATTCGCTTTAAATGCGAATTCGTTTCAACGTTATGTTGAAATACGAATTATAAATAAGCTTTAACATTTTTTATGCAAATTAGTAGTGTTTTGCATTACATATAAATAAATACTACTTGCTATTAAATGAATATGTACATAACTAATTTTGCTGATATTGACAAATTAAATAAGTCATAAAGACACTGAGAAATGTACAACATTAAATACATGTGATTATTTTGATTTATCGCACCTTGCTAGGGATGACCTGTCTGGACATCAATCACCATACCTGTTGATAAATTGGCAGCTTTCTCATCCCCGTCTTAGAGTCCGGCCGTATGTAGGTAGCTTTTATTATGGTTTATGCCCATTAGCCGCATTATTCGTAGATCGGTTCTCTTATGAGAAAGTATATTCTGCTTTGTAACACCGTGCATTAAGAACAGGTTTATAATATTAAATAAACAGTTTTGTTGTTTAAACTTCGTTCGGGGACTTAAGTGGTCCTGTCCTTTTACGAATACGTTGATTAATCATTCTTTAGACAATGGGTAAGAATACTCCTCAGACATGTAAAACCAGCAAAGTCAATATAGATGTATTAAAGTTGCCAAACGAACTCTGTATTTTATATCATAACAACACACAAGATCTGTATACAATATCGTGCATTGAATATACTCGAAATCTGCATCCACCATCTGATGACCTTATCTGCCTTCAAACTATTCACCGACGGTTCACGGTAACTTCGGAGGTAAATACATGTAGTATTTTGAAACATTTAAACAATAAATATACCCATCGTATAGTGTCAATTTCGATCAGTCATACAACATAAACATAACTAAAATCAAAAATCTGTGTGAGTCCACGACATGTCAGAATTATGACACATAAACAATGATATCTAGGGTCGGTCTGTTTTATATTTAGTTTTCTATTTGCATAATACAACTACAACTACAAATATTTTATTGCATCAAACAATATGTTTTATAGCAATGAGTACATAAACATTATTACAACATAAAAGCATGGTTTTTACAGAAGAGCATGTTATAGTTCATGTAAACAATTATTTGTTTATTGCTTATTTCTTAATGTGTTTGCAAAATATATATATTTTGCCAAGTTGGTAAGTATAATTTTTGAAGTTGAACACATAAGATTTGCAAACTTTTGTTTTGTTGGCCATGTATAATAGTATCGCTTTATATATCTTGATCGTAGGTCAGCATATTTGGAACATATTAATACAAAGTGATATTCATATAATATATAGGGGCCAGTACATGTCCAGGATACAGGTATAGTTTAACTACGGACAGGGCTTTCATGATCAAGTGAACCGCTATGTGTGGCTTTGTTTGAATACTACGTCACACTCTGCTTTAGTGTACCCTTCGTTAATTGTGTAACGTATATTGGTTTTAGCTTAGTTTGGGGACAAAGATTCTTTTTTATATTTTCGGAATTTGTTATGCTTGTTATACGGTTAATTTTAATTGCCTCGTTAACACATAACAGTTAATATCGTTACGCATTGACAGAATATAGACCAAATGTGAAATCAAGCAAGAAATGGTAATATCACTTTGCCAAGTCGGCTTTATAAAATATTTATAAAAAATAAAAAAGTCCCATTTAAATACCTGCTTAAAACTTAAATGGTTCATATACAACTTCATTAGATTTTATGACACCATAGAAATGACATATTGACATGCGATTCATCTATATTTGAATATCCGAATATCGTGTATATGTCGACAACTGAGAGATAATAATGGTGTAAATATGTAAACGAAAAAGGAAATTAACTTGCAAAAATAATTTTCAATGATATAAATAATGTTATCATGGAAATATTTCAAAATCTACGTGGCTAAACCTAATTTCATTTATATAAGTGCATAAATAATAAAAGGTAACAACTGGCTTCATATTAAGCTCTTAATTTTTCAAGCTTTTTTATTTCATGTTGTACATTTTTCGCCGTTTTAGTATAAACTTGTCGTATCTTTTGTAAGTAAGTAATAGGTTACATAATAGATTCACTCAACTATAATATTATACATTCAATAAAGTAAATTATAAAGGATGTATTATTTACAAAACATACCTATTAAGTGATAGAAAACAAAAATCAATTCGCGGATATTTTTAATGACCTGAATATTGTAAGGTTAAATTTAAAAGAAAACATACCTACGTTTTTATAAAAAAAAGTTTATAAACAACATGCTTTGATATGTATTTGCATAATGACTGTCTTTTAATTTATATTTGACTGACAAGAAAGTATTTTTATACTTCTTTTTCATCTTGCTATTTTGTCATGTACATTTGTATAATATATATAAACGGATTTCAAGCATGTAATAAAAAAAAGTATAAACTCGCCGTATCTTTTGTATCAGGAACCATTTATATGTGTATCAATCAAACAATACTAAAATACATATTACCTTCCCTTTGTTTCATTTATAATAAAAAATATCGAACTATTTTCTTTGGATAAGTTAAATCATGCAAAGTCAGTAGAATTGACAACATTTTGTCTTTAGATATGTTAGCTGTGTTTAAAAAAATACATTTTGATCGATATAATGGATAAAATAAAGGTTCACATACCTGCAATTCTATAAATCTTTTATATAAAAGGTACAAAATGTATGTATATGAAAAACACAATGCTAATTCAGCATAATCTGTTTTTGTTAAAGAAATAACATCTTTAAGTGAGAATCATATTTTGCCAATAAAAATGCCAACAAAATATTCTTCGACTTACCATGAGCGTTTGTATCAATCTAATGTGGGGATTCCCTCCTAGCAGATTTTTTACCCAAATTATTCCTTCTTGTAGCGAGCCTTATAAAAAGTTTTTCTTGTTGTTGCTGTTTTTCTGTAGTATCTTCTCCTTTGAAGATCAGTTATGCAAACAAAGCAACTGCTTTTACTTCAGTTTCGGAAGTGAGCGTCGGAAATTGTCAACGCGCCCATCGAGAAATGTGAACATAGGTCTTGAAAATACTTTGATCTTAAATGTTGACTTAACCGAAACAAACAAGCCAATCATTTCCATTACAACTGAGTGAAAGTCACGCACACAGAAAAAGATTTAGTAATACATGGGTTTTGTTTATAGATTTTATATATGGTATGTTGTGTTACATTTTAGAATAAATAAACTACTTATTTTACGCTACTTCTAGGCCAAAGACCAGTTGGCCCGGTGTCATGATAATGTAACTGTGTGTGGTATCATGCAAGATGATCACGGCATGCTATACATTGTGAAGGCAGCACTATGTTTCAAGTGGACACCGTCTCCAGATAACTGAAATGCACTTGGTGGGACGATATACCCAATAAACAAACTTCTAGGCAGTACCCTTTGTGTTTTGTTGTTGTTGTGTTTTTTGTTAGTTTCTCGCAAATTCTTATGTGTGTGTGTGTGTGTGTGTGTGTGTGTGTGTGTGTGTGTGTGTGTGTGTGTGTGTGTGTGTGTGTGTGTGTGTGTGTGTGTGTGTGTGTGTGTGTGTGTGTGTGTGTGTGTGTGTGTGTGTGTGTGTGTGTGTGTGTGTGTTTTATTGTTGTTGTTTTAGTACCCGATTACGGAAGTTCAATTAAAGCGAACAAGTCACAGTTTAACATTTGTACATGACAGAGTTCCACACGTCCTGCACTGTATATTTATTTTATTTTTGCGTCATTGTCTAGCCGATAACTGTACTGTATGGAAACTAATGCATAGTTTGAAGCGTTATCTGATGTTAAGGTGGAAATTGCTAGAAGACATTCGAGACCATTGCATTTATTCCAAGTACAAAATGTCACAATCTTTGGGAAAATGTTTATTTTCTTCTCGACTGTCCAAATTGGAAAAAAAATATTAAAAGAACATTAATCTTCGTAGGAATACATTGTTTAAAGTCTCTGGTTTTTGTTTGTGATTTGTTTGTATTTGTCATTTTATGTTACATTGTAACTTGTGTGTGTTTTTGTCCTAAAGTAGCTTAAATCTTTAGAAATGTTGTAATTTTTACAGGACCTTCAATATTTTCCTTTTGTCTTGCACAAATACCATATTGAGTTAGATAAGGGGCTCGAACCTGGGGCGCCTAATCAGAAGCGAAAGTCTTTCATCATCATCTGTGGGATTTTTTGCGTAGACGGATATCGAATAAAGAGACACAATATCAAAAATAAGCACATTTCCGATTAATTGTTATTGACTTTTTCATTATATTAAAAACTTTAAGGGGCGTCCGTAATATGTAAAATATTTCGCACATAAGCTCATCTGAAAATGCAAAACATAAATATAAACTTACACGAATAGTATGCTAGCGAGATATGGCAATGTGATAGGTTTCGACAATTTAAATGTCACAATTCACCGTTGTTCATTTATATTATTTTCATTCACTGTTGTTTGTTTGTTGTTGTTGTTGTTGTTGTTGTTTTCAAAATATAGTTCTGTCTCAAACAATTAAAGACACAAGACTTACAATAAAATGGTTTTAAGTTGCATCGCTTCCACAAAGAACATAAAAATGGCAAAAAGCCACTATTAAAAAGAATTGGGTCCAACCTAAGCAGTTTCTTTCTTTTTGTAAACAGATGTTCAACAAATGACATCGGTGATGGATTATTGGTCAACTTTCATCTGCCACAAAAACAAACGCGCTTACGTTATACATTGACAAGAGAATAGAAGAAATGAAATATGTCAAAGGTAATAAACTTTTTCCCACAGTGAAAAAGATCGCGTAAAAAATCAGGTTACAACACGACACCACGTCTTTTAGCGATAAGAATATATGACAAAGTCCTATGAGCATTGCAACATATACCGAACTCCGAAAAGGCACAGAACAAAGGTATTTCACATGCAAGCCAAGCGAAAAGTAAGAACAAATTTGTGATGAGTCATTTAACGAAAAGAGCAAACCCGACAGTTACCGCCTTGGAACGGTCAGTCGGCAATATGGACCGAAGTCATGTTTATCTCTTATACAATATTAAATTGTGCATTGTGCAAATTGTTCCTTTGTTTTAGGCATTTGGGTAGGTTTTTACTTTATATTAACAAACACGTAGAAATTAAATCACAGTGAAAATAAGAACAAACGTTTAAATAATATTTGAATCAAATTTTTAATAATATTATCATGATCACTGCTCTGTAAATGAGATTATTCATATTAATATTATCATTTTAATATGTGTGGTAATTCTTATTGAATCTTATATTTGTTAATACCATATAATGCCAAAGTGATACATTTTATTTGTTTATTTTATAGAACACAAAACAACGGTGTTATTTGCAAAAACATCAAGCGACAAGTAAAATTATCACATTGAAAAACGACTATATAGTATTGGTGTTGCTACCGTTTTACCCTACAATGTTAGAAATCTCAAACAATTATAAGCTTTACGAAAATTGTCGACTTTTATCTGTTAGTTATTACGAAGGCAACCGTGATATATAGGCACCATTATTTTGGCAGTTCGTCCAATCTTATATATCATTATCCCACCATGGTCGTTTACCTAATATGTATAAGTGTTAGTTAATTCGAGAAAAAAAAAATATTTTAGCTGAGACTCTCCACTAATTGGGTAGAACCTTTACTCGGAAGAAAGAACATAATATTATGTCGCAAAGCCTAGTAGTTTTAATTCTGTGTCTTTTAAAAACAATTATTTGGACAAGCACTTTCAAAAGAAACATTAATTTAATATTAAGTGTCTCCGCTAAATTGAAATCGTCACATTTATATACATGACTCGCAAAGCCTATTAGTTTTAATTCGGTGTCTTTGATATTTTTTTTATTTGGACAAGCACTTTTAAAAGAAACATTTATTTAATATTAAGTTTCTCCGCTAAATTGAAATCGTCACTTTTATATACATGACGATTTTAAATGTCTTTTATTTAATTGCCCAAAATCGAGCAATATAAATCTATAATCATACTCAGGACTGTTAGTTATATTTGTCACACAATATTACCTCTTTTTGAAATGTGAAGCTTTAATTTAAAACCTGTTCAAATATAATTTTTGCAAAATTAAAACCAATCGATCGATTGCAACACTGACGCAATGTAGCAGCCTTCTCGGGAGGTTATTTGCTTTCTTACACACTTTCTTATCTACATATCATCTCTTTCTTTTATATGCAGGAACTGTTTGTTTTCATGATGTTTGCTAAACCTCAGCCTAAAGGCTTTGTTTTCCAAGCTCAATTCAAACAATTCTACAGAAAAATCCATACTTTGCAAATTTGTTCTATGTATTTTTGCATTGTTGAAAAGAATTATATTGGAATATTGGAATTAAGGTTCTACCTTGGTTGGTCTAGAAATTTACAACTTTGAAATATTTTCAGATATCATGTCGAGATTTCATGACAACATTCTGGCATGGATCTGTTTACAAAAATAAGGCCAAAAAGATTGCAGAAAAGAAATGTAAACTTGAATCTCAATACCCATTTCAGTATATATAATATGCATAAACAATATAACAATATAATACAACGTCATACACACACAATCCACATGAAAAACCTAACGACCTATGTTACTCTAATTTTCTTACCAAATGTATTGATTTTCGGGGGCATGAAGCCACGCTTGTTCCAAACGGTTTGTAAAACAATATTATGTAAAATATAATTTATTTTGTATGCCTTATAGCTATTTAAGCATCATTGATCATTAACTTTTGTTATATTTTTTCGTCAAATAGAAATATCTCATAAGATCAATAAGGTCGTTCGGTTGATCGAACAAATTCGTCAGCTTATGTTGAATTTACAATATTTGTTCTGTGTATGCAGCCAGGTTAAATATAGAAAACATGCAAATAAAAAGATTTCTAGTAGTTAAAAAAGGCTCTTTTTATTCATATGGTTAATATTTCCGACCTATCATTAAGGTATTATACGCACGCATGATTTTTTTATACTATTCGGCGAGATTTCTTATGGTCCCATTATTACAATTTCCGGCTCACTTCCCTACAAATTGAGAACAATTATTTATTACATGATTCACCTTGTTTTCCATTTAATATACCCATGTAATATTTTTGTGACACACTAGTGCACTACAGCTTTTCTTGCAATTTGATTGGCTAGCAGCTTCGCGTGACTTTTTGGAATTCATACGCCGTTTTTGTAAACAAAATTGAAGACAATGACACCGCAACATTCAATCAATTAATTACTACTCCAAATTTAGCGATAATCAACACAAAGTGATGTAGAACATCTTAACAAAGTCCAGCTGTTCTCACCTGCAGAAATATACTCTTCAAGTGAAATAAGACATGAGTATTAAATTTGAATAAGGACCTTCACACTTATCGCTTCATAAACTTTTCTGGGTCGTGCACTTTCACGTGTTTACTGTTTATTGTTATCACTTATTGAGCTGATTATGTGATAAAACATGCGGCAATGTTATGTTATTTTATTGTATATTAATGTTAAATACGCATTAAAAGATTGTCAAAAGGTTGTTTTTACTCTCAGTTAAAGACAATAAAATTGAACTATTTTGTATAGCGCAGAAATAAACTTAAACGGTATTTGATGCGGTGTTTGGTTAAATGACGTCACATTGTCGTTCTAATTGAATCGAAAAGCCAAATAATTTGTACTTATGAAAATTAGCCATACTAGAGACTTGGTTGCTCTTGTGGCGTGGTCGTTATGTGGCATTTTACTGTTGGGCATTTAACATGTGAAACGCGCAATTTTGTGCTTTCAAAATGACAAATAAGTATTATTAAGCTTTACTAAGATTTTGCCTTTAAAATGGATAATTTAAAACTACTTTTTGATGGTCAGCGTGTATACAAACTTTAGTGATCAGATGCAATATTTTGATAACATTTAAGAAAATGAAAATTTTGCTGCAGTGAAGAAACTTGGCAAATATATGTATATCTTTCATTAAAGAAATGTGTGTACCCTTTAAACTTGTCATTTGCCTTTTGTGTCTTTGAGCTATACTTCAAATGTTAGAACATGATAAAACATATATAAGAATATTTATTTTTTATATTTTTAACTAACCCGTCGATAATGTATTTTAGAATGTTTCCGAAAGAAAAAGACATCTGAATCAATCTTATTAAATAATTACCTATGTCGTTTTATTTTACTGCATCAAAATTTTGAATAATCCATTTAAAAGTTATGCATAAGTTTATTGATTTTTCAATTATGTTATGTTCAAGATATAACTTCAGGATGGTCTCATTTACAAAACTATAGTCATACATATACATTGTATCAAATTTCAGTTGCGTTGTAACATTAAGAAAATAAAGAGACATCATGAAAAAATGAAAATAAATTAAATGTGTGAGGTTTTTTGCAAGGAAAACTTGTTTTAAAATTTATTGATTTTTTGTAAATATGGTTAGATATTTACAAATGTTAAAATAGTCCACTTTTCAATCATAAATAAAAAATTAACATGAATGTTAAAGTTATAATATAGTTCAGAGAGAAAGTATACCATAAAATCGTAGAGCTCTTTCAGTGTTATAATTATAGTTGCTAAGTATCTATGATTACAACTAAATAAAATACATTATATAGCATTGTATATTCCATTTGATAAAGGATTGACAATTTACTTTTGTGGTGTGAAGTATTTCTTTTTTCCTTTTTTTTCGGGGTTAAAGGATATGTTTACACACTTTTGAATGAACACAATCATTTTAAACACTTACCATTATCATGACATTCAGCTGTCAAAAGGATTTTGCATTAAAATTTCATGCGATGTTTTGGATTCTTTTTTTGCTTTTATTACAAATTATAGACTGTTTTATTAAGTTATATGAATTAATATTTACAAAAAGCGATTATGATTTACATTGGAGTACAACGTATGTACGTGGCAATTATAAAATAATTTTTCTAATAGCCCGGGAGTTCATAAAACAACACACGTGAAAAAAATCGTTTTAATATACAATGTTTATAATGAATTGTTTAAGAAAAAGTCCAAACGTTTAACAACACACATTGCTTTTTGTACTGTTTTTGTTTGTATCTACGTTTTCTTTGTTTTATCGATTTTGCTAACAATGTGGTAGTAATGGAAAGTTTGTAGGTCTTTCAACAAAGCAACAAAATCGGTAGTAGTCATTCTAAATGCAACAATAAACATATTTGTGGAACATTAGCCTTCTCTTTCTCCATTTTCTAATCATTACCTGTTTGTTCGACATTTTCTTCTAAAACGCATATTTGTCCCGGATCCTGAGACTCAAGAACTCCATAAATAATACGAGAACTACCACAGAGTGTGTTTTCACAGGCTTTCACTGCAGAATTCAACCAGCATTGAGATGATGCCTCACTAAAATATAAATTATAAAAAGATGTTATAATAATCAAGGGATGATTTCGGCAGCATTTTACTTTTTGTAAATTATTACTTAGATAATGAAATTAAAATCAAATTTCTAATCTTACTTCATAAACACTTGTCTTTACTTTAACAGGTTAAAACGCAAATAAGGTCAGTTATGAAGTATTGAAGAAAATTACAAGTATCGGGAATAACTTATTACCTATAGCAAAGAAATAAGAAAGCTTCTTGTGAAAACGACAAAGCCTCGACAATGTCGAAATAGCGTATAAAAAATGAAAAAGTATCTTGGGATAATTAGTAAGTTTCTCCTGAAATGACGAAATACTGAAAGGATAAAGAAATATTTTGAGAATAAAGAATGATAAAGGATTTTGTGAGAATGACTAATTTTCAAAAATAACTAATCATTGAGCGTGAATGTCATACTATCCCTTGAGAACGACGTCTGAAAAACGAAGTTAAGATAAAGACGGATTATTAGAACAAGGGATATATTTCAGGAAAGACGAGATATCTTGTAAGATAAAGACTTGTGCAAATGACGAAATATTTCGTAATGCTGAGAAAATATCTTGTAAATTTTGAGAATGAGTTTCGCGAAGTCTTTCGTAACATAGAGAAATCTGTTGTGAGAATGACAATGTTTCTTTGTGGGAATGACAAAATATCATTTTCAGGGTGAATACGGATTGAAAATAATAAAGAAGATTGAGAAGACGAAAATATCTGCTGAGAATGATAATATATCTTGTGAGGACACCGCCGTAAGTGATGGTGATGCCAAACTTTATTACGGGAATGGTGAATTTTCATATGTCATTTTTAAATTAATAAGGTCGCCTATGTTATCTGTTTTTACTAAAAGAGAAATTGCGCAAAATGTACATTTACGTAAGCTGATAGTCTTCAATTCATGTATAGTACTATAATGTTGACAAACTGAAACATCATATTTTGTTTTAAGGACATCCCACCGTCCAATTATGATCATTATAGCGACGTCCAGTTAACTTTGTAAAGGGAGATTCCAGACAAATATCTGGATGGAGCCACCGGTGCCGGCACATTAGCTTGAGTACCTTCCACATTACTCAGCCCTGCACGGGACTCGAACCCACGCGGTGGGAGGCGAGGCTTCCAAAGGAGTATTACTACGCCACGGGCGTCCAGTACTTTAACAAAAATATCAAAATACTTTAGTTATAATATACGTTTATTTTTTTTAAATGATCAGCGAAAATTAAATGTAATTGTAGGTTAAATATAAGACTTTTAAATTAGATTTTCGCACTGATAGGAAGACCATGAGAAAACATCGACGACTGTACTTTTAAATATTATAAATAGGCAAACACCTACTTGTACATAAACGAATTGCAAGCCCCTGTTTCATGACACTTTACTGCACAGAAGATATGAGAAGATGTTTTAAAGTGAGATCCGATCGGTGTTCCATATCCTAAGTCGCATTCACGTCTTGTCCGAAACTGTGCAGGACCACATACAGTAACGACAAGGTTCAACACAACTGATGCGACAGCTAACATATCAATCATCAGGAACGCCATTTTTCAGGTTTCAGGTTTATTGTTCTGAAATTTAAAACATAAAGATTAAATATATGCTCATGATATAGTTATAATTTGTTGATAATAGGAAATATTTGACTTTACTCATGACTTCAAGGCGACATGGACACAGTTAAACTCATCAACTTTACGTTTATGGCCATGAGATCCTTTATGTATGTTTATTTCAAACACTTTATCGCATTCCGTTTTTATGACTTTTATCAAAGTCCTGACGTAGTTTAGCACGAGTGTAAGTTGGCCCGTTGTGCTTCTGCCGGCCAAAAATCGACAAAAATGTCGGAACATTTCGATTTTCACAAACTTACCAGCGCTGATATTTTACTTATATTTGTTTTGGAAGAATAATCAAATTCTGTAAAGAATTGGAAAAACCTTGCCCGTTGGCCTTAACCATCCCTGTAACGACATATCGATGCTATTTTAAAAATGGGTTTGAGTCAATGTGAGTCAATGCCGAAGCGTTAAGCCAAATATCAATCAAATGTATAACTTCACTTCTTCATACAAATGTCCGATGGAATCGTCGCTGTAAAGCATCACTTTCATGAAACTTTGTATTGGTATTGTTTCTAGTGTTTGCCAAACACGACTAAAACACAAAAACAGGCATTTCTTCTTCGTATTCATTTTAAAACTTACTCAACATAGTCTCATAAAACTATTGTATCGCCAAATCTGCATCTGATTCCTTAGCTACACCTATAACCGCTTAACTATTTATACCGAGTGATATAAACACAATACTAGATAGGAGGCCTGGTATTTTCTGACAGACAAAAAATCTGATTTTTAGTTTGCTGAGTTTCAAAAAAAATTGTCATGTGTTCAGACTTGTACAATACGTCCTGGGATTACTGAATTATACAGACATACCAATCATAATAGTTTATCATGTCACATAGTTGCATAATATTTATTATTACAACTCATGAAACATGTAAGATTTTAGAGATTTTATATAATTCCCCACCCATACCAAATTCTTGTCTAGATTTTTAACTATGTTTGTTTGTTTTGTTTTTTGTTGTTGTTTTTTTGTGTGTTTTTTTTTTTTTTGTTTTGTTTTTTAAGCAATATACGATGTTCTCTTGTTTTGCAGTTTTACATGACAAAGAAAGAATCAGAAGGCTAGAAGCAGGTTGAAGAATAGGGATGAGTAACAGTAATCAACTGCAAAAAAGCTCTAGATTGAAGATTAGTCACTTTTTGCAAATGCTTGGCAAACAACACACAATCTTAGAGAAGTTTTAATAGGCTGCAACTTTTATTAAAACATTCATCATTGATGTGTGTTTTGCCAGATAATATGTCAAGATAAACTATTAGTTGGGATAGGATTTGCCGGATGTGGTACATGTATCATGCCATCTGTTCCTGCCATATTATACATAGTGAAGCTAGCACTATTTCTGCGGTAGACACCGTCAAAGATAATGTAAATACTTTTTAAGGGGCTATCAAAAATAAACAAATATTGATAATGTATAGTCATTTTACCCAGGCCTGCTAAGTAGCTTGTTATTTTAAAATATGTCTGCAACCTACCTGCTTGGTAGATTAAGAAAAGATTAAAACGTTAAACGATAAAGTGATCCTATCGACTTTGGTCGAAATGGCATATGTTTCTAGTTGTTAGTCAAATAAGTATATTTTGTAAATAAAAGCTACCGGCCCAAAATACACAATATACATGTAAACTTGTAGGTTGTTTCATAATATATATTATGTAAAAAATGCAAATATAGAAGGCGAGGTAAAATATATGTTGCTTATTATCTGTTACCAATTAAATAAATAGTGTGTCCGAACATTTCTGCATTTCTCACACTATAATAATACAATATAAATTCACATTCGACGACATTAATATTTCTATATGTTTACATTACTCACAAAAAGGATGTTCTTGATGTATATTTACATATCTCCCTGTTTTAATTTGGAACTGAAGACTAGAACGCCTAAATTTAGATAGAGCATGTAGAAGGTTAGAGGGTAAATCCAGCGTTGTATAACGCTCAGTATTTAATTGAGTTTGTAATTGTAACATACATGTATACCAGAGTCAAAAAGTCAATCAATTTCTGTCGAAAAACATGTACAAACATATTGTTAATCCCACTTAATGTGTTACCCAAACAAAACCAAAACCATACAAGTATAGAAGAGTTATATGTGTACCTCAAAGTATCATCTAATGACTTTAACTTAAAATAACGTCGTTTAGGATATCTGTTAAGGTACACCAATGTTTTGTACAGTTGAAAAATGAGACACATATTGGCAGACGCTTACATTCACCCAATTATTAATGTATCTCTAACGCTTAGAAACCCTTTTTACAAATAATATATGGACCGATTATTTCCTTCGCAATATCTAGCTCCCCACAAACTGGTGAGCCGTTGCAAACAATGGGTTTATCCATTGCATAAAATAACTGAAAAAGTTGATTTGTATTAAACTATCTAAATGGTTTTGGTAGCGATAAATCGAAAAATAGTCTTTTGTGTTTGAAGATGACGATGTCAATAATGGTGTAAATATTAAACCCATATACTTGTACATGAATGTTGTTTTACTAGGAATTCTACGATATGTTCACGTTTTGTACCCTCTTAAAATCCCACCTATCCGGGAAAAAAAAGATTTCTGTCTTACTTAAATTGACTTCCATACCAGTTATTTTACAAAACTCTTCAATTATATTCAGTTGATGTTGTAATCATTTGACAGTGTCGGTGCAATTAACAACATCGTCTGCAGATGATTTAAATACTTTATCAGAGAAACTATTATCTATGGATATGTCGATAAAAAGAGTAGGTAACTCAGCTATAAACAATGAAACTACTGTAGGACAACGTTGTTTCTCTTTGTCTCGTCCCTACATTACAGGGGAAGTAATCGTATATGTAGTACAAAAGTTACTTAAATTTCCAACATGCGAGAAATTACTATATGTGGTAACTTTTACGCAAGAGTGTAAGTTTCGGTACATCTTCAATTATATACTTAAGAATATGCCATCTACACCTTTGTTTTGCAAACTTGCAAACAATTTACAAAGATTGATCTTGTCGAAGGCTTTACAAAATCGACGTACATGTCATAAAAACGTTCACTAGATTTATACATACTTTGACCCAAGTAAACAAAATATGTTAGAGACTAACTCCGTCTAAATCCCGCCTGTGAATTATCGATTTTTTTTATATTTTCTGCCCAGGTATATAGACGCTCACTTGTAATATGAGAGAAAAATACAATTAATATTTGCTATAAGTATAACTTTATAGTTATTGGAATTACTTTAAAACCCGATTCATAAATCAGACATATAAAAGCCAAACAGTAAGTTAAGGAATTGATCTCTATCAAGTACTTTGTAAAAACTATTTGTGTCATGCTTTGGATAATTTCTTGAGCAGTACATTTGTAAAATTCTGACCCTATACCATCTACTCCTTCACTTTGTCCGGTTGACAACTTTTTAATTGTTTGACTTACTTCATTGCTAATTATAGCTGAAGAAAGATATGGATCGCTTGTATCATTTACATTTACATGCTGAATGAGCGAGTGGGTCATACGTTAGCGATTTAAAATACTCGTATCTTTTTGTACATGTTCTTGTACTAACTGGTTTGATATTTTTGTTGCCATTTGCATTTTTATCTACAAAATATTTTTTTTATGTTTTCCTGCTTTTAAGTTTTTGATGACAGTTTTTAAAATATGATTTTCTTTTGCTGACAGTAACTGTTGAACATATTTTGTGAAGTTTAATCATTTATATCTCTGATGTTGTTAGTCTGTCTAAATTTGTGAAGTGCACTATATTTAGCAACTTTATGTAGCTGACAAGGCTAACCATCTTGGGTTTTCATTCGTGTCAGAATATGTTTTGAGTGTTTTTACCCTCATGCAGTCTGTATATTTGTTTGTAAAAACTTGTTACCATTTCAACTGCAGAGTCAGTATTGATATTTATTTCTGAAATAAGTAGTTCCGTGTGACTGCCTATGTTTGTTCCAAAATTCTGAAGAAAAATCTAACTTTTATTCCCTTTAATTTTGAAAAATAATTATCAAATCAGTGATATAATAAAATAATTATTCAGAAGCAATTATATAGTCTATTATAGTTGCACCATTAGGTGACACGCAAGTATTATTTCCATCGGTATTATTAAATCTTCCATTTTAAAAAATGTATATCACGTGTACTGCCAAGTTTAACTAAATATCTATATCGTTCTTATTTCATTCGTAACCTATCAAAATAAAACTTTTATAATATGTTTCACCACCAAATACAAAGTTCAAATCATATTTTGGAATATTGTCTAGAAAATGCTTAGTTCTCGCGATCAGATCACCTGCTTTAAACATCAGACTTTTTGGATATTGCAACATTATACTGTCTACAATGTTAAGTAGTAATGACATTTTCTTTCTTCGCAATTATTAAACACTGTTGATCCTTCAAGTGAAACACATACAAAGTACACAATAATATTCATTAATTCTCCAAACTGAGATAGGTTTAGTAATAAAACATCAGTGTATGAAAGCCTATCGCACGTTTTCGTAACTAATTAAGATTTAATTTATTTATTTTTTTGACAAAGCAAATACGCCACCACTATTACTAAGATCATAGCTATTTAATTGTCTTACGTTATCAAAATGAGATTAATTATTCAAGATACTATCCTACTTTTTTAAAACGTGACCTAGTTTAATATAAACTTATGATGTCAACCTTCTGTTAATTCTTTTTTAAGTTTATATCACAAGTGTATTTATTCAAACCTTGAATCTTCAATATCCTATTCTACGAGTCATTCAAGAAAAAGAGCAAACGCATTGGAACGGTTAGTCGGATATATGGGCCGAGGTGCTGAGGTGCTAAAACCAATAAAGCAAAGGTCATGGAGACTAAATATCAGTACCGTAAACATCATCATTGTGTTTCGGCTTTAAAAAGCGATATTTTTTATGTTGCCTAAAATGTAAATCCTAAGCCACCGTTTTATCAATGACATTTATGGTTTTAAAATATGATATATTATGAATAAATTTATAAACAAGGTTATGTAAACAAAACAATAGTCTTTGTTATGTACACATGCACAAAAACAAATAACGGGACAGCAAAATAATAAAAAGTTTTACAGGAATACAAATATGCATATACATGTACTTAGACTACTGTTTACAAAAAACATATACACACCAGTTTTTATTGGACCGTGACGTGTTTTACCAAAAAGATGTTTTATATTTTATTTATATGAAAGATATGTTGACTATTGTGTAAGTTGACATATCCATAATTTAAAATGTGATTTGCATTTTAATAACATTGTTTTCCTTAAAGATATAAGAAAAAGCTTTTAAAATGCAATAAGCAGTAAGAATCCTACCTTATGAGTTTTTATAAAAACCTTTGCGCTTCCTCACTTACAGGCTATCTGTCAATGTTTTCTTTTAAAGTACAATGCTTATAAGACGAGAATGCCGCACCCCCAAAAAAGAAATCTCCCGGGACCCGACTGATCAAAGACCTCGATTTATTTTTGCACAAGGCCGCTTGTTTAATTTCGAAAACTCTAACAAAAGGAATCATGTGGTGTTCATCTACCGTTTACAGTACCCAAAATGAAGTGGTTAAACTGGCTCTGTCGAACCGTCAGTGCCAGACACAATATTCGGTTCCATGGCAGTGCTTCCGGAAGTCATGGAGAGGTGAGTCCTTTCGTTTTCGTTTGAACTTTTCTTTTCATGCAACAAGACTAATGACAAAAATGTTCACATTTAGCGTTCCATAAGTTCAAATCAATCTGAGTATACTTTCTTATGACGACTTCACACTTATAATGGAATGCGTAATTAGACAATTCTAGGTTAGTGAGCTCCAAATGGTTAAATATCAGTAAAACAATGAATAGCTTTTGAGTCCTCTTACCTTAAGATACCATTTTAAAGGATTTGGGTTTAGCATTATTATTTAGTTCTATGTTTTGAATATAACATGTTATGTATTACCAGATAAATTAAAATCTAAACTAACTGTAGACAAAGGCAAACAAGGTAAATGTAAAAGTGACAAAAACACAGAGACGAGACATAACACACAAAAAAGAAAAACCAGCGGTTACCGCCTTGGAACGGTCAGTCGGCAAAAGGACCGACTGTTTGCTTAAACTTGGTTTGTAGACGCTCCAGCCTCGCACATCCTGAAGGGGTTTCTCTCAGTCAGTGTTAATAAATATACACCATCAAAGTGAGACAACTAACAGTAAACACCTGCATCGAGAGTTAAACTGATAGAATGCACTAAAATATAAACAAAATAACAAGTAATATAATAAACTATCAGCGTATGTACAACATGTACAGTAGATAAAGGCCTCGGCAATCTTAAAGTTCCAAATGAGAGAGTAGTTTAAAATAAAACAGCCCAAGCGATGACGTATAATAAAAACAATTTAATGACGTCATACAAAAATACCATGACGTCATATGTTATAAGTGTCAAGTGAAATTTAAAAAACACAATCATCGATTTTTTAAAAACAGAAAGCAGTATTGTGAGGAGTTAATGAGTAATGAGATTCAAATAATATATTTTTAAAAGCCAAGGATTTATGGCATATTTCATAATAAAGGTACAAAAAATCCCGTTGTACTATCTACTGTGCAATCACATATACAGGGCACGGAGACTGCTTAATTTGTCTTACCTATATAGGGCACGACTTGAGAGATGAAGAGACAGAAATCTAATAGTGACTGTCCAAATATGGCTTTAAGTCACAGTATTCATATAGTCTCAACGACCTGTCCGGTCATCGTGTAATTTATAAGCAATGCAAGTTCTTGACTGTAGAGGGGTCATTTGCAAGCAATGAAAAACAACAAATGGTTCCCGGATTTCAACCGTCACCAATTAATTTTCTGATACATTTTGTAAGGAGGTCAGATAAGTTATTGAAACTCTTAATTTTCTTGTATAAAACAAGTCCATAAAATGCAGGATGGACTATATGCTAACAGTTTTCATAATGCTGTTATACTTAGAGCAATAAAATCATTGCGGTGAAAGAAGTTTGAAAACGCCTTCCTTAATTTGTGAAATCGAAAGCCTTGCTGTAACAATTTAGAAGTTATAAACAGGTTTCTAGCATTGACATTTTCTTCTTTAGTACAAACTCGTGCAAACATTAGAAGTTGTGAAATGTAAATACTATAGGAGGTAGCACGAGGTGAATAACCGTCATGGTATGGATATTTCACAATACTGCAGTTGAAATAGTCTTTCTTGTCATAGTTTTAGTTGAGACGTTGTCATTGGAAACAGCGATCTCAATGTCTAGAAAAGCTGCATTTAAATGTCCATTATTTGCCTTATTTAAAGTAAGTTCTGGAGGGTAAATTAGATGAATCAAAGGAGAAAAGAAAGGATTATCTACAGTCAGAATATGGTCACGATTGCGTGATTTTGAATTGAAAGCCTCTAAAATGTGGCTTTGGTTAGAAGAAGACAAAGTTAACATGAGATCACATTCAAAGCAGCACAAAAACAAATCTGCAATTAGCGGTGCACATTTGGCTCCCATTGAAATGCCAATTACTTGTCTAAATAAAGTGTCACCGCAGAGAGCTTCACAAACATTCGTACAAGTCCACATTGTGAATGTTGTGCTGTAAGACAAGACATAAGTTGTTTAGACACGTGGGTGATGAATCTAGAGTTAGCATTAGCTATGAATCTTGACTTGTATGGTATTTTAGGAATCCAGTACGGTGAAGTAAGTTTTTCTTGCTTTGATTCGATCTTGATATTAAATTTATGCAGCATCTGTTCATAAACGTAGAAATTCACGCATCATGCTTTTACAGAGAACCTTGAAGATATCAACGGTATGTTACAAATAAGAAACGCGTGCTTGCTTCTGGTTCTAACCCAATAAATACTTTCAATAAGCCATCATTCTAAAAATAGATATTTAACGATCACATCCTTTATGGGAGGCTTCTATGCATCAATGATATCCTCATTGAATAACTATTGGCTCATGAATGGAATTGTTAATATTTCAATGGCTCTACGGCTTTACTTCTTTTTAATGTTGAATTATGATCAAAGGAGAAATATGTTCACATATTTTAATTAACAATTGCAATGAAAACTAGCTTTCATGTGACGAAAATATCACAGCAACAACTTAGTTTACAAAGCTGCCGTTGGGCCACAGATCAATTATGATGCAACTGTCTGGGACTCATATATACGCCACTACCATATAACCGAAATAATAACTAGTGTCAATTTTACTAGCCTGAACAATCTTTGCTGTTATAAGGTAAGAACAACAATATTTATATAGTTCATCGGTATCCCAGCAATTTAACGAAGATACGGAAATAACAATGACATACTCTTTCTCAGGGCGATATTAAAACTTACTAACTAAATATTATTATGTCATTGTGATATTAAAAAAAAATATCAACCAGCAAATAATTATGTTAGGGTTATAGTGAAAGGTAACATATTGGAAATATTCTCCGTCAGGGTGAAATTCAGAAAGAACATCTTGACAGCCCATATGTTGTGTTTGTATCGATCATTCATTCTCTACTTCTCTTTGGAAGAGAAAATTTGCGAAATTTTGCCGAGGCCTTTATCTACTGTACATAATGTACATATGTTTATTTTATAACTAGTTTTATGTATATACATAAATTCATAATATCTGTTTTTACTCCCGAGGCAGGTGCTTACTGTTAGTTGTTTCAATTTGACATAATATTTTTATTTACACAGTTTGTTTGATAGAAAAACCATCAGGAAGTGCGAGGTTGGAGCGCTTCGCAAACCAGGTTTTATGTCTCATCTCTGTGTTTTTGTCACATTTACATTTACCTTGTTTGCCTTTGTCTACAGGTAGATAAAATTTAAATATCTGTGGAAATTTTGATAGGACCTCTTGTTAACCTATTGATACCATTGTAATTGTTTTGAATTGATTTTCCGAGTGGCACTATTGAAAATGTGTTTGTTTACAAAATAAAATCAAGAATGGATATTTATAAACAATTTGGCTTTAAAAAGTGATATAATTTTTTTTAAAGCAATTCCAATCAAACCGGTTTAAAATTTCATATGTGGAAATTATTTACGTCATTTGATGTATGGATTTCTGATAGTTTATGCTGTAATAAAATGGAAACAAACATTACGTGTGTATATATATAGTACATAGGAAAGCGAAACCCAGTGTCTTGTTGCTATACTGTTTGAATACCTGTGGAACAGTTTCCCTATTTGAAAATGCAAATTTGTAAGAGTATATATAGGTTTTTCAAAAATATGAAATTGCCAAGGAAGTAGTATTCTGATTAACAAGTGGCAGTTCTTTTGGTACTTATTGCGCCTCACAGTTTCACAGTTTTTTTATTGTCCAAAGTTTTTAAATGTATAGCAGCTAATAAAAGGAAACGTTTTATTTTTTAATTGCATCACAGATTGCCCAAGAATCTTTGAATGAAATTTTAAATGACATTATGCTGTGTACAAACCATTGTTTTTAATTCACTTGAATCATCTCAATTCTTTCTTGTCCGGATAAAGGTGAATTGTTACAAATGTTGCTAATAGTTAGGATCTACCTGTGGCAAAAAGTTGTTATATTTTTGCTCAGAGACTAAGATGTCATGTCAAATATGGAACCGAACCCTGTGTCCGCCGATCCTGATAGCTGTGGCAACTAGACCAAGGATGCTACCATCATCTTTGTTACAATTCAAAGTAAAATAAAGCCTAGATTCAATGTCACAGATGTTTCTTTCATTTAGACTTGCAAAATTATCATGTTGGTGGTGGTGGTCGTGGTGTTTCGCAACTTTTTGACAGTTGTAGAATATTTTGAATACGTTTAGACTTCTGGTTTGGTGTCTATAATCATATAAACGGTATAAATATATAGAAATGATATATCAAACAGTTTTTGTATACAATTGTATACGCGTTGCTTATCTTATAACTATGACCATGGAAATAATGCGACAAATTAAGTTACAGAAATAAATTAAAGCAGTTAATGTGCATTTTCTGCCTTCGGTTTGTTTGCAACATTTAAAAAACAGTGTATTTTAAGTTGGAATTAAAAATGAAACATTTCTAGAAATTACTTTCACCGTTAGTAAGATCTTTATCTGGATTTTCTTTTGCGGGGATGTTATAAAAACAATGCCAATTTTATGCATGGTTATTTCTGAAGAGAATCGTTAAGGATTATTATTTGTTCAGAAAGTAAAGCGGGTATGGGTTTGGACGATAAGTTTACATTTAATAATGACACTGCATACATCATACATGTATATGCATGGAGCTATTGCATTATAAGTGGTTGAAAATTTCGAACATGTACGTAAGAGTTAACTTACGCCTTTACTGTTTATTGGTTTCTTATCGCGTGTGCATATATCGGTCTCATTATGCTATCATATACATGTACAATATGTTATCTATTTTCAGAATCATATACAATACATATCATACACAAGAAAAAAAGTAATGCATACAGACTGTGAAAATTAGGACAAAACTGTGTACATATTATGCTTGTGAGTTTGTTTTGATTGTTTGTTTTGTTTGTTTGTTTGTTGTTGCTTATGTTGTTGTTGTTGTTGTTGTTGTTGTTGTTGTTGTTGTTGTTGTTGTTGTTGTTGTTGTTGTTGTTGTTGATGTTGTTGTTAAATCCCTTTGCTAGTGACAATGTCACAAGAATTTTCAAAGTGTATGCCACTTTAAAAGAAACTTGTCTTTCTTTTGTTTTAATGGGTTTAGAATGTGCCGATGTTCCATTTTATCAAAGGCGGATAAAATCCCGCCTCTAAATTTCCAAAGGCAGACATTTTATCGTGGTTATGTTTTGATTACAATACCGTGCATTTATTATGTATATATTTACTAGACTTAACTGTGCGAGACAAACAAAAGGTGTTACAAGTAAGGCAAGACTTACAGAAGGGATTTTATCCGCCATGAAAAAATTTACCAGAGAGATTCTGTCCGCCTTCGCTAATATATCTGAGCGAAAGCAATTTTGTCTGGAATAGATTTTGTCTGCCCCACTTGTATTTGTATGGTTTGGTAATGTGGCGAGAAATGTGTCTACGTTCGTGATTAGAAGGTCTTTTTATTTACCAATAACAAGAAACGAGGACATGTGTAGTTCTAGTCACAAGCAAAAATATTCATTTGTCAAGAAGTATAAATTACGTCACTTACTGTTATAGTTACTAGTATCATGATTTAAATAAAACGTTTGCATTTCTATTTTTAATATCTTTGAATTATATGTCGTTTACGTCAATTAAGATTATTACTTTTAATAAACATTGGGGGGGGGGGGGCAATATTACATTGAACTTGTCCTTATATTTGTAACTTGAATATAATTTACTTGAATAAACTTAAAGTGTCCTCATATTTGTACCTTGAATATACTTCATTTGAGTGTCCTCATTCCTTAATTGAATGAATTTTAGTGCCCTCACATTTGTAACTTAAATATATCTCAGTTGAATGAACTTGATTATCATCGAATTAGTTACTTGGAAGTATAAAAAGTGACAAAAGGTCTTCAGATTATACCGATTGAAAAACTTTTTATCATTAAATTTGTATTTTGAATTTGTTTGCTTTTTTCATTTTGCGAGAAAGAAATTAGTTTACATCATTTGAATAATAAACTATTGCTATGTATACTTGTCTGTAGATTAGATGGTTTTGTATGTTAAGACAAATTATTAGTTTAAGTAACTTTTTTTTCTTTTGTAATATTATTGTCTTTGTATGGGATCATGACACGTAACTTTGATTTGGTATGTAATGTGAATGTTTGAATTTGACTAGAAATGTTATAGATATGCTACTTGAGCTCTATAAAACCTATGTTAGCACCCCAGTCGGTCCATATTGCTGACTGACCATTCGAAGGCGGTAACTTTCTGATTTGCTCTTGTCGTTATATAACTGATCACAGATTTGGCCTTACTTTTACATATGTCTAATGGTGGCTGTCTTGTATTGTGAACGCCATAAAAGAATATCATTTAGATTATTTGAACAAATGTGTGTATCTATGTCACCATTACAATAGTTTTATAGATTATACCAATTATGACAAGTATGTGTGTGTAAATAGTTGTAACTGAAATGACGAGATTTTTTTAATTGACGTTCCATAAATAAACAATCCTTCAAAATATTTGCAGTATGAATGTTATTTATATAGCAACCTATTCCACATTTTACATTTATAAGCGACCTGAATGCCATCGGTCCATCACACTTGCAGTTTTAAATGTTTGCTCACAAAAGCTTAACTACGTTCAACTATTCTAATATGAATATGTTGTCCTTCATAAAGATTACATTAACCCTGTTTGCTTTAGTCTAGAGGTAGATTAGATTTAAATATAGGTGGTTATTTTGATAGGACCTTTTCTTATTTACCTTTTTAAGTTCTTTTCAAAAGATTTGATCGTTTTCGAAGTTATTTCACCGTAGGCCCTTAAACCCTAGTACATTATGAAAGTGCGTTAAGTGAATATATTCTTCCTTATTTCGTAATTGTCAATTTCCACCGTAAACGAGAGCGAGATTTGAAATTTCGGGGTATCACCCCCACCCAACCTATCCAGATTTTACTATGGAATAGCGTTCATATCCGAGATGCATCTTATTTTAATAAAATACAAAGAGAAATGTTGTAAATATAAATATTTAGGCACTATTTATTGTTAGGACATTGTTTAATAATTACTCAATGTGAAAGATAAGAGATTAAGAAATGTTTTAGGAATAATGTAGAAACCTCATCGTACAAGCTTTAGCACTACAGCGGATAAACTAACGCTCAAAAGCAAACTAGTTCCTTTCTAAAACAAAAATCCAACCTTAAATCGTCACAAGAATATGCTCTGTAAACAGACGTTGACATGTCATTCTTTGAGAGTGCAAATATGCTAAAATGTAAAATAATTAAAAACAGGAAACGCCGATATCTTTCCCATGGTCGCAGTTAGTGCGGACAAGCGGGATCCAATTGCAATCAAAGATAGAGAACTCGAAGCCTATACACTGTACTTCGTACTTCTGGATACAACCTTGTCCTGGACCGAAATAGGATCCATCGCGAGGTACGCCCAAACTGGAAATATCAAGAAATGTTTCGTGGGTGCTGGTAAATGATCACGGATGACATAATTAGCCAACAATTTAAGTAACCGACAAGGGTATCTAAAAGATAAAAAATAAACAAGGAAACAGTGGATTCCGTTAACATCTTGCATGTTTGTAGAGAAATTGTTATATTACTAATATTGGCCCAATTACCGGAAACTTCTTTGCCTAAAATAATAGAAGTTTCAATAATGAATGCATATGTATAAAGTCACATATGACGCATATTCACGCTCATTACATAAGCATATATTCTCATACTAGGCTGTTAAGCTAATAATTGCTTAAATAGTTGAACACCATCGCGACGCCTTTGAATCTTCAAAGGCAACGCGATATTCGACGACAAGATGTGGACGTAAACAGATATAATAGTTTATTTTACGATACATTTTGTTTAAACCTTAACGTTTTGTTTTTCTTTTGCACACACACAACATGAAAACATGAAAACGTGACGGACTCGCTATATATACTCGTTATCTAACTGCAATATTTTATTTATTATTTAAGAAATAACGAATAACATAGATACATGCAAATAATATAAGAATTATTACTATTATAGTTTATACTTACTAGTATCCAAACATTCTACACACCACTGTTGGATTTACAAGCCAGAAACCTAACGACCCAACACGGTCATCGCAGATTGTGCCCCAATTGCCCTCATAGAAGACTTCAACACGTCCGGCGTTGGTTCCTGGACCGTTGCACAGTCTGATTTTGTCGTTCGTCAAGCATGTCACAACATCTGGAATAAAAACAAATAAAACATGTGGTATGTTGGTTTTGGTTGCTTGGTTTAATGGCTGGTTGGTAGGTTTGATGATTTGTGTTTGGATAAGTGGTCGGTCGGTAAGTTGGTTGGTTGATCAGTTGAATGCATGGTTGGTTGGTTGGTCGGTCGGTCGGTCGGTCGATCGGTCGGTCGGTCGGTAGGTTGGATGGTTGGATTTAAGCCGGGCTCAATGAGGGGTCAGTTGCTATTGTTTTGGACAGTCTTCTGTGTAATAAACCTCTTGTTTTAATCTGTTTTGTCAAAAATATTTATTCCTTATTTTAAAAAACAAGGTTATGTCATTACAATCGTATTCATGACAACTTTCTAGACACCAATTAATGTAAAAAGTCTTGCAATTATCATAAAAATTACATACAAAAACGCATAATTTATAATTCAGTTGACAACATTTTACATCTCAGGGAAATTGTGATGGTGCTGTTGTTTTCTGTTATTGTTGTTGATGTGTTTGTTCATAGCAATTCAAATTAAATATACATTTATCATCCATTATCGTAAAATAAATTATAGTCATTAAATGTTACCAGTAGGCTGTGGCTCTGGTTTTACGGGAGCTCCGTACAGATGAGGTGATGCACATCCGACCTTTGGACAGTCGTTTGTCTCAGAGTTCAACCAGCATTCGGATGTCTTGTTGCTTAAATAAAAAATCAACATGTGTGTGTGTTGTGTGTATAGCAGTAGCAAATAATTGTAATTGTCTATAGTAAGTCAACAAGGGCAGAACAGAATACAGGAGTGTATTTTGTAAAGACAATGTAGTGAAACAAAAATACTGATAAAGGGTTGCGCTATGTCCAGAATAGCATCTATACAAAAGATCTTTTATATTATACTCATATGTTTAGACATTTAAAAAATACACGAAACTCACTAGTAACAACTCGTTTTGGGTTGATTGTGCGAGCAAACGTGGCATACTGTATTGTTTATTGATTAGTCTATATGAATTCTTGCTTCAATAGCGAATTGATGATTTTAGCATCTGCATCGTGAGAAT